>JASDQU011310597.1:0-18232 GCA_032191745.1 Picea mariana | reverse complement strand
AGTGGTATTGTGAGGGACGGGTGTCACCATATGGTTAACTAGGACCCCCCTCTCAATACCACTTACCACCTTAGGGGGGGTCCGAGTAAATCGCCTTCCCCTCCAAAACCACCCTCCCAAAATTTTTAAAACAATTTTTTTTTGCTTGTTCAACACATCGACTTCCGAGAGAGATTTCGCACAAATGGAATTTAATTTTCAAAAACCGAGAGAGGTTTTTGTTCAAAATGGGCTGAAGAACAAAATCCTCTTCCATATTTTTCACAGGTTCCATAAATTGGGAGAATCAAATCCTTTTCTAAGCCCCTTTTTTCAGGTTTCCTATTTTTCCTGTTTCAGTCCCGATTTTGCGGGAGCTGTTTCGGTGAGATGAAGATGAAATTGGAGAAAACGAAGGGGGTATTTTCTCTAGAAAAAATCATATACAATAAACTCCTTCATATTTTTCACAGGTGTATACGTTGAAGAGAAACAGATGTCTGAGAAGACCCCTTTTTTGCAGCAGTTTGACCAATCTTTCATGGTGGACAGTTCCAAATGTTTTGGGGATTTGTTGCTATTTTTGGCCAAGGTGGTTGAATTCGACCTCCTGATCCTGGGAGAGTCTGTTTTATATAGTGTAACAAGTCAAATGTAGAATACAAATTTGGTAAGAGGAGAATGTCCTATTCCGAAAATGTTCTCACTGAGTTTCAAGTGACTGTTTGCAAAGTAATACAAGACTAGTTGTTTAGGATTCATGTGGTGTCTGAAATGGTGAAGTTTTCTCCTATTTTTTTTGTAGTTTTCTATTGTTTATATTCCTCTGTATTTCTAAGATTCTAATATTAAAGCAGATGGTGATGAATAGGATTTTTTATTTAGAGCACCCTATTCCGGCTGTGTTTACAATCTGTATGTTTTCCACTATAGATAGATTGATGAATTCTTAATTGCTCAGCAGTCTCTACTTAGCCTTACATTCTCTTCTATTTCACAATCCTTTCAAAATTCCAAGATCCATAGTAGTACATCTAGCTTTCCCTATTTCACTCATGCTTGATATTTTTGCAAATTGATCACCCTAGCCTTTGACTCCATTGCCCATGGCCTGTTCCCTTGCTTTCCCCACCAAACCAATTAAAAAATACAAATCTGAACCTATTAGCTAGCCTAATATCTATTAAAATAAAGTTATATCAGACAGAGAGATCCCTCTCTAAGTCTTGGAATTCTATATCCAAGACTCGAAGTGGTTTTGATGTTGCCTCAGTGACTGCCTCCATAGCCTTGGGAAAATTATAGAGTGCTAACATAATGGTGACCATACTGGGGACTTTCTCCAGTAGTGAACTTCAAGTTCCATATCTGATCACTGATGGTGGACAGTGACCAGAGACAAGAAGGATAAAATATTTCACCTGGCGACTCCAATCAACTCCAGACAATGCCAAATCAAAGATTCCACTGGAGGAAGAACTTGAAGCATGACTAAGCAATATCAAAAGAGAAGGTATTCAAGCTCAAATTGTGTTCAAGACATTTTTGGTTTCATCTGTAATTATGTCCTATATTTTTCCAATCCAAAACAAGAGTATATTGTTGAAGTTTATATTGATCATCTACAAATTGATGAGCCTCAAGAGAACAAGCCCCAAATTGTAGATCATGTACATACCCATACACCTATGCACATCCCAGATGCACCTGTATAAAGCCTAGTGAGACATGAGCCTCGAGCTTTATCTCCCACTTTTTCCAAGTTTCCAAATGATTATAGGCCTCTTACTTTACCTCCTATATCTATAAAAGTCCCAGATAGATACAAGCCTCTATATTTGCCTTCTATTCTCCATGACCTCCGTGTCAATTACATCAATAACCTGCCCAGGTTCGATGGATAAAATATGAATATCATTGCTGAAAAACACATTCAAAATCTTGAGGATTTTCTTGATCTATTTGAGGTGTAAGAAGATGATGTCTGTATCAAGATGTTTACCCTATCATTGCTAGGTAAAGCCAAATATTGGTTTAAGAACCTTCGATCTACAAGCATCAACATTTTTTCATCAATTTGTGCAAGTTTTCCTAGATAGATGGGTGATCATGGGAAATATCTTTCTCATCCTAGAAGAGTATGAACATTTGAAAATAAATCCAGGGGAGATAGTACATAAGTTTTCATCTAGATTCAATAAGGTGTACCATGCAATGTCGGTTGATATAAGGCCACCCCCAGGATTAGCTCACCTGCATTACCCTAATGCTTTCGATCCTGAGATGGCATTCCAATTAAGAGAATGGAACACTACCACCCTTGAAGAAATGCAAAAGATTGCATTTGATGTGGAAGATAACTTGCTGAACAGAAAGGCAAAATTAGAAGTATTGATGAAATACAAAATAGAAAAAGAATAATCTACATCTTCAGAAATGAAATTAGACATTATGACTAACACAATCAATGAAGTAATGCATAATATTAGTAGGAGAGAGGAAATTGATTTTTGAAAACCTTGTGTTCCATTGATGCCAGAAAGGAAAAAGATCAATGTCCCCAATCTTTTTCCAATTCAGCCTCAGTATTTTGATCCACCCAATGATTACTTCATGTACTCAATCCATGAAATAGCCAAACATGAAGTTCAAAATCAGATGGTGATGAGAAAACTTCCTGAGATGATGTGCATGTTCGATGACCTTTCATATGTAGATGATTTTCCAGGATATGATCATCAGGATGATGATTATGTGGTTGACTTTGATGATGACTGCTCGGAGAAACCAACACTATCTTCATGTGAAGAAGAATTCCAATTATCACAAAGCCAAGATGTCAATCAAACTCTGCATAATAATCAAGATTGCAAGGAAGAAAATGAAGAAAACTTTCAAGAAAGTGAAAACCACCTACCCTTATGTTTTGCCTCGCTCCTAAGAAAACATTACAAGAAGATTGTAAATAGTAAGAATGAGGAATGTTCTAACGAACCAGGTGAGGAGAACATGGGTGATATAGAATTTGTTGCAGATTCAGAAGTGCAACCCTTGAGTCTTTGTGAAGGACACAATTCAGATGAAGACACAAAGCCTGGGACAGGTAATGAGCTGATCCATTTTGATTCCTTGCCATTATGTTTCAATTCATTTCAGACTTGGAAAGGGAATCTTGGTTAGATTTTGGTTGAGGATCACAGTGTAAGACATGAAATTCTAGAAGAACAAATTCCACAGTCATGTAAAATATTTTATGACCCTATAGCTAATATGTTGGATAGATTGTGTTTTCAAAGTCAGTTTTCATTTACCCCCAATCATTTCAAAAATTGTTATGATATGGATATGCTCAGATAGTTAGCTACAGGGGTGTGTTCAGCAGAAGCATCATTTCAAAACCCATCAGAAAAGTTGCATCCATGTCAGGAAGTGCATCAAGATTCAAATAGCATAACTAAAACATCAAATCATGAAGTTGAGTTGGTTAAATTTGAATATCCAGTAATAGGTCAAGTCTATCTTGATCCAATTTCTATTTATATGGAGAAAGTTTTCATCACAAAGCCACAATGCATTCCCAATATTTCTGTTATCTGTCATGTTTATCAATATCCTTGTGATGAAGATCAGGATGGAAAGTAGTTCATGATGCCTATGCAAGTTCTATTTCTGATATTGTTTGAAAACATTGAAAGAGTAGAGTTATTAGAGCATCTTCTTGATTAGTTGGACTGGCATTGTTGTATCATTTAAAACAAAAAAATTATCAATAGTGTAGGGTAGGTAGGATTTTTTAATAAGCTCATTCATTTGAGCATCTTTTTTAGTATTGTATATTTTCCAGCAGAGTTTGCAATTGATACTATCTAGTTCAGTGTTCATTCAAATATGAGCCAGTTCGAAGAATGTAGCTGCAGTCAGTCCATGGCCCAACGAATAAATCACTAGTTTGCATGTTCATAGATCTGATATTCTTGACACCTCCGGAAAGATATTCCATCCCTAGGTGGAGCCTATGTTGGGGTCCTATAATCATAGGTAAATTGTTTCTTCAACTGCTTATTTGACGTTGCTCCCACGATGAAGACATCTAGCTTACTGAGGCTCGATTGATTCCATTTCCCCCTCCATCCATTTCACTTGATCCTCCATCACCATGTTGCATATTTCATCCACTGCTACATCTTTCAGTCCCTCATCCTTCACTTCATCATGCCCATCCCTCATCCTTGCATGAATAAACAAACTTAGAATAATAAACGAATAATTAAGTTAACATTAATTGAATTAGTGTACTTAGACTAATAAACTAGGTTAGTCTTGTTAGTAATTAATTATTAATTAATTAATTAATTAATGATTAATTATTAAGTTAGTTGTAAATAATTAGGTTATTTTATTAATAAAAACATTAAATAAAAAATCAATAGAAAATAAACATTAAAAAATAATTAATAATAATAATAATATAATACATTAATTAAATAAAAAACAATAAAAATAAAGAAAAATACAAATTATCCTAAGTCTAAAAAACAAAATATTAAAATAAAACTAAAAATTATATAAACATAAAATAAATAAAAGTTAAAATAAATATAATAAAAAAAACACGTAAACAAATAAAACAAAACATAAACTATAAAACAAAAAAATATATATATATAATTAAAAACTTACCTTTTCCCCCGTACAACTCGAACCCCCCCCTCCCTCACATCACATCACCCCAAGGGGGCTCCGAGTTAGTGATATTGTGACGGACGGGTGTCATCATATGGTGAGCTCACACCCCCCCTCCCAATACCACTTACCACCTCAGGGGAGGTCCGAGTAAACCACCTTCCCCTCCAAAACTTCCCTCCCAAAATTTTTAAAACCGTTTGTTTTTGCCTGTTCAACATGTCGACTTCCGAGAGATATTTCGAGAAAATGGAAACTAAGTTTCAAAAACCGAGAGAGGTTTTTGTTCAGCACAGTATGAAGAAAAAAAAACTCTTCCAAAATTTTCACAGATGCCACCAATTGGGAGAATCAAATCCTTTTATGAGCCCCTTTTTTCAGGTTTCCATTTTTTCCTGTTTCAGTCCCGATTTTGCGGGACCTGTTTTGGCAATATGGAGACGCAATTGGAGAAATTGAATGCAGTTTTTTCTCCATACAAACTCATCTACAATAACATCCTTCATATTTTTCATAGATGTCTGCATAGAAGAGTAACATATGTCTGAGATGACCCCTTTTTTGCAGCAGTTCGGCCTGTCTTTCATGGAAAATAGTTCCAAATTTTTTGGGGATTTGTTGATATTTTTGGCCGAGTTGGTTGAATTCGACCTCATGAGCCTGGGAGATTCTGTTTTATATAGTGTAACAAGTCAAATGTATAAAGGGGATTTCATAAGAGGAGAAAGTCCCATCCCGAAAATGTTCTCACTGAGTTTCAAGTGACTGTTTGCAAAGTAATACAAGACCAGTTGTTTAGGATTCATGTGGTGTCTGAAATGGTGAAGTTTTCTCCTAATTTTTTATGTAATTTTCCATTGTTTATCTTCCTTTGTATTTCTGAGATTCTAATTGTAAAGCAGAAGGTGATGAATAGGATTTGTTATTTAGAGCACCCTATTCTAGCTGTGTTTACAATCTGTATGCTTTCCACTAAGGAAAGATTGAGGAATTCTTGATTGCTCCTTAGTCTCTACCTAGCCTTACATTATCTTCTATTTCACAATCCTTTCAAAATTACAAGATCCATAGTAGTACATCTAGTTTTCCTTGTTTCATTCATGCTTGATATTTTTGCAAATTGATTACCCAAGCCTTTGACTCCATTGCCCATGGCCTATTACCGTGCTTTCCCCACCAAACCAATTAAAAAATCCAAACTTTGAACCAATTAGCTAGCCTAATATCTATTAAAATAAAGCTATATCAGATAGAGAGATCCCTCTATGAGTCTTGGAAGGTTAGATCCAAGAATCGAAGTGGTTTTGATGTTTCCTTTGTGACTGCCTCCACAACCTTGGGCAAATTACATAGTGCTAACACAACATATCACAACACATTATTTTACCATGGATCACCCCTCGGGGCTACGCCCACAAAGATAATCTTCTTTTTTATTATTCTTCATCAAAACATCAACGTTACACATGTTACATCAAAAGGTTCATTTAGAATGCAAATAAATGTAGTGGTGTGAGGCAGACCAGTATTGCACCAAGATCCACATCTTGTGACATGATCTTCAGTTATACTTCATGACTCTCTAGACCGACCTCATCTGAGCTCTAAAGCTCCAAAACAACTACTACTATCACTCAAAACTCAAAGAGGTTTTTCAACATTCATAAGTTCAAAATCCAACAACAACAAAAACCACCTAGCTACCTGATACATACTCTATTTATATTACAAAATGGGTAAAAATATTACATCATGACTGAAAACCCTAATTCTAAGTGGACTCAACTTGTCCACAGTCTATATTCCTTATGTGCGGTCGGTCTTCGATCCAACCATTCCTTATTTGACTCTGCATTGATCATCCTTAATTCATGGTGTGCTACTTGCTTTTCCTTATGTCGCACTACTTTTCCTTCTTTTCCTCATGCACACTGATTCCTTTGGTCCATTACTTAAATATTAGCCTTGTTTACTGTGTTGAACCCCAAAATTCCCTACTCCAGTAGGCCCCCAACACTTACCTGTGGCTCGTCCCGAGCCACTCAGGTAGTTTGTTCCTCCTGCACTGATTTCTCTAATGTATGGAAATTCTTTGAGAGTGCATCTACTTTTTTCTTTGTGTGCACACTTTTGTCTGTCAGGGTCTCCACCACCTGCATTGTGATGTGCTCCTTAAGCACTTCTAAAATCTCAGAGTGCATATGTTCTAGCCTTCCTTTTTCTATATCCATATCTTCTATCATCTTTTCATATTTCTCCTGGAGTGGCGCCAACTGAGCCTGTCATGCTTTCTTTTCCTGTTGCACAGCCCTTAACTCAGCCTTCAAGTTTTTCATCTCTTGTGTGCTTTTGAGCTTGTCTAAAATACTCATTTTCTTTTGTCTCTGCTTCAAATCCTGGGCTGTGGAATTCAACTTCTCTTCCCTATGATCCAACTACTAGATCCCTTCGTCTTCTTCTATCCTTGTCCAAATAGGCATTGTATTTTCATAGAGCTCTTGTACTTCTTTCACTTCCAACACGATGATATTTGTGTGCTCTGTTTCGTGTTTAGATCCCTCTCTAATATGACTTCTAGAGGTGTGGATGGTGCCATATTCTCCACTAATTCTCTTATATCACGTTTATACTTGTCCATCATCTATGATATTCCTTTTATATTTTCTTTTGTGTTGATCTCTCCTGCTAGTGCACTGTCCAAAATTGTTTGGAAGAATTCCTCAATTCTTTGTTCCAGTTTGTCTATGCATTTTTTTTCCTCCTCATGTTTGATCTGCACTTCTTTAAGAACTGTCTCTAAAACATCATTCTTTTCCTTTTCTATATCCAAGTTTGTTTCATCTGTCCTCGCCCTTGATTTTAATTCCCTCACAACACTCACCTGTAACTTATATAGTTCTTTTGTGGGTACCTTGGCCAATACCAATTCCATTTGTTCTACATCCTTGACCTATTTCTGCACCATGTCTTCATCCATTTTCAACATTTCCTTAGTAATGCTAAAGTTTTCATATGCCAATGTTGTTATCTTTATTATTTTCTCATTACTTTGTGTTGGCATGTCCTGTTCTTGAGATGTTTGTTGTTGTTGTGTCTATTCTTTGTGTTGCGCCTTGGTAAATTGCATCTTCTCCAAGACCTATTTTACTTATGTCAATTATTTTCTTGTCTTCTCTCTTTGTTTTTCTTCATATTCATATGCTTATGTGGCATGGTACTATACTCTTTTCATGACTAAGTCTGCATCATATTTTGTTATTGTATACTGGGGGACTTCCTCATGAGCCTTCATTTTATTTTGTGCTCCACCTGAGTGTAAGATAGTTCTCTTGAGTGGCATTGAATATGTTTCCTCTAATTTCATTGGGGTATTTGTCTCCACTATATCCCCTTCTTCTTCTCCCTCCTCCATAGGGATGTTATCTTCTCTATGTGTCTCTCCATTAGTGGCATTTGTGTGGTTCTTTTGTTGTCTGACAGGCTTGGTGATAGCCTTTCTCTAACTAAGTGTTTTTTTTTCTATGCTCCCTCTTGTTTTCTTCATGCACCTTGTTGTTTCTCTTGTATTCACTATTGGGGTACTCTTATTATATGAAGGGCCCGCTTCTGATGGTTACTTGTATTTTTTTGTCTCCAATGGAGCCTTCCATTCCTCCTTATAGTCTTTCATTTCCCATTGAACTTCCTTTAATGTGACGCAATATCTAATCTACAAATACTCCTTATCTGGATCCTTTTTTACCTAGATCCACATATTGTGCCTTGATTCTTTTAAGTTGGCTATCTTCTTGTATTCCTCCACCACCTCTGGTGGCATCCTCCAAGTTTCAACCATCTTTTCCTATATTTCTTCAATATATTTTGTAAATATGTTGGAATATGTATTTATTTCCCTTGTGACAGTTATGTGCCACAATGTTTCGTACTATGTCATGCTATATCTTCTGATTGTCTGACAAAATATGTTGTATTTGGGGTATTTCCATCCCACTAATGAAATAATAATGCTCAACCACGAGTAATGGGAATTTGTCCCTAAATCTTGGGTGTGTTTTCAATAATCTAATAAAATGTTTAATAGGTATGGACTCCAACTCAGCAGAGTCCCCTTCACACACTGTGTGGTTGTTGCTATCACCCCTGTTGATGCCTCTTCCTTGTAACACTTCCTTAGCAATTTATATTGCATAAGTTTGGTTGCTAACCTCGTCGCAGGTTCACTAATTTTGTTTATAATGATCCCCCTAGATCCTCTCTCTATTTTGTAGGTTTGCTTCATTTCCTCTGCCAATTCTTTCTCCTTGGTCTTATCATCAATATATTGTGCATGTTTCTCACCATCTATGGGAATACCTTTAATTTATTCAATTAACTTGATGTTGATTAAGATTGGCCTATCCAACCATAGAATTCCTCCATTCACTACTACAAGTAATTGTTTGACACAGTTATTTATGTCCTTACCCATTCCAAAATGAGGGATCTATAGCAGGTTCATTATTCCCGTGTTATATAAACATGTATCCATTGTTTGGGTTCCAATGTTGGTAATCCTATCACGTTGACCCTTTTTATCTCCAGGTATACTTGCAGCTCAAATTATGGAAATTTGTCTCTATCTTTTACATCGTGGTCTGCATAGTGCAACTTATCTATGCATCCTAGAAGATCTAGTAAAATGTTCACTCCTACTGGTATGCGTGGTAACATAAGGGTTACCTCTAACTGATTGCGTGGTGAACTTTATATAGTTTGTTTCCCTTTCCCCTTTTCTATCTCCCTTGAGGGCCTTGCCTCCTGGTGCATTTTCTATTTCTCTTCCTTCTCTACACCATAATATTGCTGCTTTGTGATCTCTTTGACTTGTATTTGTTCCTACAATGCTCACTCTGTGCTAGATTGAACCCTCAGCTTGTCGGACTCAATTCATTCCTCATTTTGTTCATTTGTTGGTTGGACTTTGTTCTGTGGCAGGGGTTGGATTCTTCTCCTCAACCACTGTAGGGATCACTAGTTTGAGGACTAGGGAAGAAATGGCATTCACATCTGCCACTCCCTCCAGTTATGTAGCGTTTTCTATTTCTGGCTTTGGTTTTTGCAGTGATCTGTTATTGCTACGAGTTCTTCTTGACATCTAATTGGGTTCTCCAACCTTCGGTAGTGCCATCTTACTCAAATTTGTGTGTTTTTTCTTGGAAATTTCATTGACTGTCTCCTAAATCACTTGTTCATTCTTAGCTTCTCACTCCTTATCTTTATGTTCGCTCAAAATCACAATGTGTTTTATCAGACACGATTCTTGCTTCTATAGTTCTATCATAAATTCTCCAAAACGTTTTGGGCACACTTCATTCACTATCATAAATGTTCGTTTCGTGCCTTAATTTTTTATGACCGATTTTTCTTTTGTCGACTATTTCATTTTCTGGTGTGCAGTATTTTTCTACTGTCATATTTCTCTGGCGTAGTGGAATTTCCTTCTGTCCTAGTTGTCTTGCATGCAATATTTTCACTTCTTGTCTATTCTATCATGTGATTTTTTCATTCCATTTCTTAACTTTTACTGTGCACTGTAACTTCCCACTATATGTCTAACACTTATTTCTCTAACTACTTCTTTTTGGTTTTTTCCTTGTTTTTCTACTTTTTCTACTTTTTCTTCTTTTAAATCCTACTATTTACAATATGTACAAGTCTAAATTTTGTGCTTCAACTATTGAGGGTTATTGGTTTGACTATTCCTATATAGTTTCAGTCGACTACCATTCACCATTCCTTGAAATTCCTTTCCTGCTAAGTTCTGTAGCTACACAAAACCTCCATCTATGACAGACTTGATCTCATATGGCCCTAGCCAATGCATTCTAAGATTCCCTGGGTGTTGCAAGTATTTACTGTCATAGAGGAGAACCATATCTCCTTATTTGAAGTTCTTCCTCTTAATATGTTTGTCATGCCAATATTTTTCTTTTTCTTTTTGTACTTCTTGATGAAACCTGACTATGTTCCTGTCATCTTCCAATTCCATTAGTTGAGTTAATATTTCCTATACCACGCCTCTTTTTTTCATCTCTGTGATAGCTACAATGTCGAGACTTGGTATAAAATGCTCCAAGGGAACTACTGCTTCTTGTCCATATATCAACAAGAAGGGTGTATGTTGTGTTATATTCTTACATGTAGTTCTATAATCCCAAAGTATTGCTAGTACCTTCAAATCCTAGTCATCCTTGTTTACATTGCAAATCTTGGTCAAGGCATTCTCCAAAATCTTGTTAAATGCTTCAATGGTTCCATTATCTTGAGGGTGATATGGAGTTCTCTTCTGATGATATATCTAAAATTATTCAAGCATTTCTTGGATTGTAATGTTAATAAAATGAGTCCCTTGATTGCTCATCAAAATTATAGGGAACTTGAACCTTGTGACTACATGTTCAAATATAAAGTGCGCTGCAATCCTGCACTATTGCTGCCTCAACCCATCTTTTCAAGTATTATGTTGATGTAATAATGTATCTTTCGCTTTATATTATTTCTTGTGGGTTAATTAGTCCTACAAAGTCTCCTACCCATTTATCAAATACTTGCAGAGTTACTTGGGGTCTCAACGGAATTTCATCCCTCCTTGATGGATTTCAAGCTCTTTGACAGACATCAAAATTTCGACAGTACTCCTTTGTATCCTTGTGAACTATTGGCCACCATAATCTTGCACGCAATATCTTCTGTGCAATAGATTTGCTTGCATAATTTCCTCCAACTATTCCTTTGTGCACTTCTGCTAAAATAATGGGTCTTTCATGCTCCATCACACATCTCCTCAAAATGTTATATTCTCCAATCTTGTATAAATGACCTGCATTCAATTGATAATATGCATCTCTTACTACCAATTTCTTCTGTGCAGTATTAAATTCTCTTGGGGTCACTCCTGTACTCAAAAACTCAATAATGTCAGCAAAATATTCATCTGCAATCTGTATTGAAAATAGTTGAGCATCAATAAAGTTGTCTTCCAAACTTCTTGGTTCTTCTTCATTGGTTATTCTAGACAAATAATCAGGTCCTTCATTCAATATTCTAGTTTTAACCACAACTTCAAATTCGAACTCCTGAAATAACAACAAACATATGCATATTATTCCTCCCAACACTAGCTTATTAACTAAGTATCTAAGAGCATAATGATTTGTAAACATATTAAAATGTTTCCCTAGCGAGTAATGTCTGAATTTCTACAATGCATAAACCATGGCTAATCCTTCTCTTTCTATAGTATTGTAGTTCTACTCTGAGTCTGACAACTTCTTGTTGGTACAGGGGCAGACCCAAGGTTCAACTCCAAGAGCGCACCAACAAGAACTAACTACTGGCCCTCTCCGCTACACTTGCAAAGAAGATGTAGTCTCACCTGAAGCAACTATGGGGGGGTTGCAGGACAAAAATGTCTACAACCAAGGGACATATCAAGTCGATCCAACACTAGAAAAATACAACATGCATATATCACTTATCATCTTAGATCTATTCCACACATCTTATCATATCTACCACATTAATGCAATAGCAGTATATCAAGGAAAAATAACACAGTATTAATCGCACACACAAGACAGATATACGTGGTTCACCCTCTCTCTAGGGCTACATCCACAGAACTGTGCTTTTAGATATATTAAGATGAAAGAATACAGTTTTGATATTCTCTCTTAGCTAGCAGATCTTCTATCTTCTTCTCTCGATCTCTCCCTCCCTGCACACCCAGCTGCAGGGTTGACCTTCACACCGAGCTGAAGGCCTTACAATACCAGAAGGCTCTTCACTCAACACTTCTCTCTCTCTCAATAGTAATCACTCATATCAAACAATACAACTATATCCAAAAACTTGAACCTGAATGAACCCTATTCCCTCATATAGGTTCTTATTTATACATTACAATCACTCACTGACATCCTTAGGTTGAAACCTAGGTGTCAAAATACTAGATACCAAAACCCTAGGTATCTAAAGCACTAGGTCACTTGACTCACGTTTTGAGGGCTTTGCCAGCTTGTCTATCCTTCCTTCTTACACGGTGCTCCAAAGAATCTAACAGTGGATTTTTTCACTTGCTGAGTCATCCATGGTCCTTCTTCCTTGATGACTTGTCATCGTAAATATCCTCATACAACGACTTGCTTTCTTGGGCTTCACTCCATCTTTTCTGCTCTTTTTCTCACTTCGACCTGGTAACAGTCACTATGTCTTCCATGAAGTTCTCATTTTTCCTTTTCTCCCTTGTTCTTTGCTTGCTTTCTCTAGCCAATGGCCAACAGACCCCCAACACTCACCTATGACTCGTCTTGAGGCACTTTAGATCTGATTCTTCTATTTTACTTTGACTTCATACTGTGTAGTGCAGCCTTTTCTTTCTATTCTATGCCTCCTTTACTTCCCTGTGTAGACTTTATTTTCTATGTCTAGTACCCAGATTCAACTACACCTGGTACCTAGACCCTTTTCCTTATGCTTTTACTTATATCTATAAGGCAGTCGGTTTTCATAGTACAACTTCAGTCGGCTCCCATTCACTAATCCTTCCTTCCATTCTCCCTTCAAGGTCTTATTGACAGGCGAAATTGATCGCTCGTCAATTGGAGGAGTGAATCTGGTCCGTGGTTGTCTAAATAACCCAAGCCATTTGGATTAATCCACTCCAACGGGTTTAGCAGTTCCATTAGCTTATCTAAGTCCTAGGAAAGTGAAAGAAAAACTAAGCTAAAGAAACTAATCTAAGTGAAAAACAGCTACTGCAACCTATATAAAAGTCTAACATATATTTACAGTTTTACGGGATAACATAATAATAGTTTTAATTATTGAATATCATAACTATTGAATACATGAAAATTTATAGTTTTCATAACTAGCTACACAATCTCACGATTCTGTAGCTAGTTATTATTTAAAAACATAATCGTATTATATCAATTCAATCATAACAGAAATAGATGCGATTGGGAAAACAAATCCTTTATGCTAATTCAAAGAAAACAAAATCATTTTAAAATCATTCTTGAAATACCATACCTCGGTTTCAGGGATTCAATTTGATCAAGCTATTTTTGAATTGACAATGGCAGTGGTTGCCTCCACATTTTTAAAGACAACAGAGCCTGCAAACAGAGTGCTTGAAAATCTTTGGATTGATCAAGGGTTCACAGAAGGATGAGGCACAAGGTTGGATGGGTAAGAGGGGTTCTGAGGCACAGGCCTAGAGAAGTCACAATTGTTTCAACACTTGCAACCAGATCAAAATGCACCTTTCAGCCACAGAGAAAATCTAAGATTTAACCTATAAAAGACGAGCTATATCTCTGTAATGCCCCAATTTCTGAGGAAACCACCCATGATGAAGGTAAAAGGGCTAATTTTAGTTCTGGGTTTTTAAGGGTTTGATCTAATTCAAAACCGTTTGCTCAGAATTGCTCACGCAAAAACGTGTCTCTGGGAGGCAATTACGGGGTTAGCCTAAGAAGTCTTCTCTGGAAATATCAAACAATAATAGAGTCTGGACACCATTGGATTTGATTTTCACTATAAGGGCCATAGCTAGTACCACAAAATCAATGGGGTAATCGGTGAGAGGGTTTGACAGAGTAGACACAGCACCATTTTCTCAAAGCTTCCCCAACACAAAGCAAAGGCAACCCAAAATGAAAAACAGAGCATTAATGCTCATGCGTGTGAAGATGGTGGATTAGTTCAAGGCCATGCAAACAAATCATATCTGGCTGACACCTCGGTACATAAAAATCATAACCATTGAAAACCATGATATACATATCCAAAAATCGATCTGAATGTTAAATAAACAATGGCAATTACACGATTTAAAAGAAACACCAATATGTTGAATAAACCATTGCATCAATGATTTCATCAAAGACACCAATATGTCAAATAACCATTGCATCAACGAATTTATAAATCAAAACCATATTAACAATAATCAAATGCAAAGTGAGTGGTGGTTTGGTACATATGAAATCAAGGTGTGTTTGAGAGCAAGGAGTGGTAACCAGGTTCAAGTAGGTTCATGATAAGCCAAATGATCATTAATCATTTGACGTAATCAACATGAATTCTAACTATAGGTTTTCATGCTTGCAGTTGTGAAAATGAAAATGAGAAGCAGGCATGAAAAAAGCAAAGAATAATGGTGTCGTTTAATGAGAAAAGTTGTGACGAGTAATGAGGGTTTAAAAACCCTGTGTGGGCAGCTTGTAAAAAAAGATAGAGATTAATATGGCTGCCAACAATGGTGACACACTGGTAGAAGCAGTTATCTCTGCCAAATGAACAGGTCCAGATTAGGATAATGAGAAAAAATTCAACTCGAAAACAACCAGAAAACTGTTTGAACATCATCATCAATCATAAAAAATTCCAGCTTGTTATTTTAAAAGATGAAAAATGATAACAATATTAACAAAAGCAAGTCACGGTATTAAAGTTAAAATCTCCAATACTGTTGACAGAGCCACTGCTGCCAGCAAGCATCCATAGCCTCGACAGGGTTGCCAATTAACCCACTCCAATATTCGTATCCTACCAAGAAGTTCCAGATGAGAACGAAGGACATTTAAGTTCAAAGATTCCATATCTAAGAATTTTCATGTACCTAACATTGCTTCGCTGCCAGCGAGCCTATTCAGTACCCCGACAAAGTTATCTTGGCGTCATGCATGCATTTACCTGCTGCCAACAGATCTGTTCAGTATCCCGACGGGTTTACAATCACTTCCCACAGCTCTTTGATGATTTATTTGGTTTTTAAATATATATAATTGAGCGGGGTGACGCTGAAAATTATGATATTTTGGACATATTTTAATAAACTACAGACCTTGAGAGAATTCTTTAACTATCCTTCATTAATATCTAGAGATGGTTTATTGGTAGACCGACCTTCGAAGGCAGGGAAACATCTCTAAGTTGTTCTCTTAAGGAACAGGGACAGCGTAAGAAGAAATAGATGATCATGAAAAGCTTCAATTACAGACTGAAATCAAGAAACATCTTTCAAGCAACCAAGTTTCTTCAACATGGCTGTAAACTTCAGAGGCATATCATAATTGATGTTTTAAAAATCTTCAGTAGTTATTTCAGAGGAGAAATTTTTCTGTTCTATTTGTCTGAAACGGTTCATTGTGCAGGCATGTGTGTTTCAAAAGAAAGACTGATAAGCATAAATGGAAACAAAACACACCAGCAAAGAAAAATTGGAAAGCAAAGAAATCCAAACAAAAAAATATATATATATGTACCAAAGATGCATCTGAAAACCTCATGCAACAAATCCCTTGGGAAACTGAAAGAAAGTAGAAAAATCTTGTTTGATGTGAAAGCAGTCTTACTCATGGTACCTTGGGTCAGGGTTAATTATCTCTTTACTTTTCATTTAATATTTTCATGACGATACCGTGTTTTTTGAAAGTAAATATTCAACTAAAAGCAAAGAGAAAAAGATCAAGTGGACTTCCCTGATAACAGTCATATTTTGGTTCTCGTGGTGCGCCCACTTGCGTTCATGACTGCATTATTACAAAGTGAAATAATGAGAAATAAAACTGCAAGAAAACCTATTCCTAAACCTACCCTAACTATTAAACAAATTATGATACTACGTGAAGTCATGCTTCCAATGTAGCCATCGGAGTAACTCCAATCCTACAATAGAAACAAAATCAAACATTATTAATAAGAATGGTAATATATCAAAAAATGACAGAAACATATCACACTTACCTTCATAATCATCATCTAAAAACAAAGTAAGCATGATCTTACCATTCACTTCAGTATTCTTGATGTATGAATCCTCCAGACATTGTTCAATCTTGTTGTGATAAGGGTCATAATGGCATGGGCGAGTGTAAGTAGGTTTGAAAAACTTGTCAAGATTATGAGGAAATGAAATAACCATCAACCAAGGCTGAAATTCCCCATCCTCCTGACAATTCTCTAAGTGTTCATTAATTTCTTCACATGGAGGATCTAAAAGAAATATGTCACGCCTACTTCCAAGATACTTAGGTAGAAACAAAGCAAGCACAAATTTATCTTTATTATGAATTTTTTTTATATATGAATAGTCAAGCCATCCTAGGATCTTGTCACAAAAATGAGGATGCAAACCATGACTTTGATGAAACAAATATATCAATGGGAAACTCATCATAGGAGGATTAGTGAAATCAATTAGATCATTGGTTTGAATGTTTCCTTCGATGGTATTGATCATTTCAAAATGTGAAGCATAAACATTAAGATTCGAGCTAATTAAAGAACGAATATGAAACTTAGAATGTTTGATCTCCATAAGATATAATGCATTGTATTTTTCAACAATAAATTGTGTAAAATCATCTCACAACATGTCCTTTTCCCATGTGAGTGATGAAAGTGAACAAGCATCAAATCCGGTTTTATCAATGTTATGCTCGGAATTAATTTCACCAAAATTTAGAATATTGAAAAGATATGATTGTGGCGGAAAAGAGTAGGATGTTGTAGGTAAGTTTTCAAGTCCAAAAAAGTCTAGGAAAAGATCAGGATATAAAGAATAAAAGGAATCAGACATAAGCACATGAAAAGAATCTCTTGAATTAACAATGGTATTCTCAAGAGATTCCTCTTCACCTTCTTTAAAACCCTTACTCTGTTTTGGTGACGAATACCTCAACATGATATGATCACCTGGATTTGCCTTTTGTGTGATAGATAATTCAAAATTTATGTGAGAAACATCTAGTCTTTCCTGTGAACAAAGTGCATTTTGAGGATGAAAGTTCAAGGTTTCTTCTTCTAGTTGCATATCTTCTTCTCTAATCAGTTTCATAGGAGTACTAGAACATTCAAGATGATTTTCATCACTTAAGTGTTCTTCAATGAATGATTTTAAATGTTGATTAGAGCATGAGTTACAAGAATGAGGATATTCACCTTGAGCCAGAAACGAATCTTCTTCCATACTGGTCGTAGACTGAAAATTCAATGATTCAGAGGAAAAACTAATCCAGTTGTCATTAAAAACCTGGTCAATAGATTCTACCTCCCTAGCTTGTTCAACATTGTCGGAAGGATTCTTCTCATCTTGGGAAGAGAATTGTTCTTGCAGTTGAGTGATAGGATTTGCAATTGGTTCTTCATTTGTGCTTGAATATGACTGGATGGAAGGGATGCAAGCATCATATAAGAGATTTAATGCAAATGACATGTCATTGAGATTAAATTTACAGAGGATATGATAGACTCTTGTCAAAAGGTCTTCTGAAGATGAATTGTCGTTGATTAGCGAAGTATGAAATTCTTCACATAATTGATCGAAATCATAAATTTCAAAAGAATCTAGAAACTCATCTACAAATTGAAACAAATAAAAAATGTGACATGCTGGAAAGGATTCAAACTAATGTTTGATCCAACCTCTAAAAGTAAAAGAGAAAAGTCTGCATAAAACTCTTAAATATGAGATGTCATGTTTTATGAATTTGCACCAAAACTTGTTAAGGTGGTCTTT
>JASDQU011310596.1:0-20886 GCA_032191745.1 Picea mariana | reverse complement strand
GAAAGGAGAGGGGACGACTTAACCTAAATGCAAGATGACTCTATGGAAATTGAGTCAAACATGATGGCTTCAGGTAAATTAAAAATGAAAAACGAAATGGGAAACAGGGAAACCAAACATTTTAGAGAAAAAATAGGTCCCTCTAGATCTGGAAGGTCCTCAGATGACAAAATGGATGACATGGCTAGGATAATAAAAGAGATATCAAACAAAATCTTAATAATGGATCTAGAACAATCCAAATCTGATCAATTCGTTAAGAGAGAACTCAGGAGAAACCCCAATCCTGAGATTCAACAAAGACAAATTAAAAATGAAGATCAAAAAATTCAAACACCTCTAAAAAATGAAAATTTTATTGGAGGAAATGGTATGCAAGAGTTCAATTATTTGGAAGAAGACGTAAACAATTTAGGCGATGACTATAGACAACCTCACTTGGCGAAAGAAGATTATGAGAAATCTCTAAACATTGAACTATCATTAGGTGCAGATAATAACCTGAACAACGCTGATGATCTCTCTTATCAAGGAATGGATGACACCATAATGGATGAGCTCCAACATAAATACAATATGAGGCCTAAAAACAAACCTGTTTCAACTGCTCAACCCAAGAAAAATTTTCCTAGGGGTGAAACATACAAGCCCGTCCAGAAAGAGACTGAGACGCGAAATAACAAAGGGGTAGACTCCTAGAATATCAACGTAAAGGAGGTTGAAACCCAAGCGAGAATAAATAATATAGTTGAAACACGGACACCTGAAAATGCCCAAAATCACTGAAAATAAAACATTGCAAACAAATAAAATGGATAGGAAAGAGTTCGAAGTTTTAGCCAAGGAAACGGATAAAATTGCGGGAAGTTTCTTCCTAGAAAACGAGATAAATAAGATCAAGATACCAATACCTTTGGTCAAGTTGGCGAAGAATACTATGTACCGAAAGCGAATAACCAAGATGATAAATTTTTCAGATTTAGAGAGTCAGACTGACATGATAAATCTGGACGATGATAAGCCTAATATCACTTTTGGTCCACATTTTGAAGGTGCTAGAGATATCGTTGCCCCCTTCTATATTACCCTGAAAGTGCACGATCAATTGTTGCATAATTGCATGCTGGACTCTGGGGCCTCTAATAACATAATGCCCAAATCCATTATGGATAGACTAGGCCTCATAATCACTAGACCCTATGAAGATCTTTACTCATTGTATTCAAGGAGAGTTAAGTGCATGGGCATGATCAAAGATTTAGTAGTCTCCCTCGCCCATATTCTAGTGAAAAATGCCCTAATGGATGTAGTTGTCATTGATATACCCCCGGAGTATAGTTTGCTATTATATAGATCTTGGGGAGCCAAGCTCGGGGGATCTCTTCAGCTGGATATGAACCATACCATGATCCCTATTTTTGGCAGGCAGTTCACTCGGTTATACAGGGAAACACAGTTGGCATATACGGTAAGTGATCCTCAGAATCCTAACAATTACTATGTTTATATCATTGATCAATACCTGGGAAATTGTATTCTGTCTTTTGACGATAGTGAAAATAGTTGTATGGAAGAAAGTTATATTGATGAAATCAAAACTGTAAAGACAGCTAAAAATGTGTATAGCATTGTAACTTGGAAAATGTTTTTCGATGGTGCTTCGTCATGTGAAGGAGAAGGTGCGGGCGTGATTTTCGTAGCACCTGAAAATGAATTCGTTGTCCCCTTCTCTTACAATCTACAGTGGGACATAGACTACACAAACAATGTATGAGAATATGAAGCTCTAGTCTTGGGACTGGAATCTTACAAGAAGATAAACATAAAGAAATTAGAGGTCTATGGGGATGCAGAACTGATTGTGAAGTAGGTAAATCGACAGTACCAGGCCAAGCACCTGAGAATGAGGTCCTATAGAAATTGTGCTTGGGATATGATGGAAAATTTATTTTCATCGGTAAAGGTTCATTTCATCCCACGAGACGAAAACTAGCAAGCCGATGCACTGGCCAAAGCAGCATCGACTTCCACACCCCCTACCACTTTCAAATTAAAATACCACATAGAGGTAAGGCATAGACCATCCATACCAAACAACATACAACATTGGCAGGTATTCAAAGATGATGAACAGATAAGAAAGTTCCTGGAAATGGTGGATGATTTTGCTGAAACTCACATCGACCAAGAAAACCAAAATGACCATACATGGATTATGCAGGAAGGGGAGGAGCCTCAAGAGTTCCAAGAAAAAATCATAAATCATCGCATGCTAGTGTTAAAAAATAATCAAATCACTAAGGGCCTGATACCTCTTGAAAGGTTGTTTGACCAAAACGACATGCCTCTGAAGTCTACCTTGTAGCCCCAACCAGAGGAGGTTGAAGACTATGACGTAGGCACTACTAAGGAACCTAGGATAGTGAAACTATAAAAGTACCTTCCTCCCGAGATGAAAAGAAAGTATGGAGACTTACTCGGGCAGTACAAGGATGTTTTTGCATGGACTTACGATGAGCTGAGAACCTACGACACATCTGTGATCGAACACAAGATACCTTTTAAACTTGGATTTAAACCATTCAGACAGAAGCTCAGACAAATCAACCCCATTTTATTTCCCGTGGTCGAAAGAGAAGTGAAAAATCTCTTAGACGCAAAAATAATCGTGCCTCTTAGGTACTCTGACTGGGTGGCGAACCTAGTCCCTGTGAGGAAAAAGAGCGGGGAAATCAGACTATGTGTGGATTTCAGAAACCTAAATAAGTCCTTTCTCAAGGATAATTATCCTCTACCCAAGATGGATCACATATTAGAAAAGGTAGTTGGTGCTAATATAATGTCGATGATCGATGGGTTTTCGAGTTACAATCAGATTGCGGTTGATGAAAAGGATAAGGAAAAAACCGCTTTCACTACACCTTGGGGTACATTCATGTATGAAAAAATGCCTTTTGGTTTTATGAACGCAGGTGCCACCTTCCAGAGAGCTATGGACATTGCCTTTGTTGGTGAAAGAGATAGATTTGTGGTTGTTTACCTCAATGACCTGACTGTGTTCTCTAAATCTGACGAAGACCACCTGATACACCTCCAACAAATGTTCAAGAAATGTCAAAAGTTTGGTTTGTCCTTGAACCCTGAAAAGTCTCATTTCACGATGCAAGAAGGTAAACTCTTGGGCCATATTGTGTGTCGGGACAGAATTAAAATCGATCCTAAAAGGGTTGAAGCTATAGACACCATAAATATTCCTAGAAACATTAAAGAAATTCAATCTTTTTTAGGAAAAATAAATTTTTTGAGAAGGTTCATTCCGAATTTTGCTGAAATCATGAAATTGATCATAGATATGCTCAAGAAAAATAGCGCAGTCAAACGGATGACCGAATCCAAAGCATCATTTTTCCTGATAAAGAAATTTATAAGCAAAGCACCTGTACTAGCGAGTCCTGACTACCTGAAAGAGTTTTTTGATTTTCTCATTCACATCTGAACACACAATTGCGATGATACTCCAAAAAAAATGAGGAAGGTTTCGAGCAACCAATAGCATTCTTCAGTACAAGTCTTAGAGATGTCAAATTAAAATATGATATAATGGAAAAACAATCATACGCTATGGTAAAGGCACTAAAAGATTTTAGGACTTACGTGCTACACTCCAAGGTGATAACATATGTACCTTCCTGTGTAGTAAAAGACACATTAGGACAGCCCGATAGTGACGAGAAGAGGGGTCGGTGGCTCATTAAGATTCAAGAATTCGATCTGGAAGTGAAGCCAACAAAACTGGTAAAAGGATAGGGTTTGGCTAAGCTCATGGCTGAAATGAATTTCCAAGCACTCAGGATAAATAACCTGCAGGAATATGAAGGAGATGTGGACATATTGCTTTCGATGACCAAATATCTGTGATTGAAATCGAAGAGAGGTTTGTTTCATCAAGCTAGTATAAAGACATAGTCTCCTACTTATTGACTCTGAAGTGCCCTGATGATCTGTCTCCATCTAAGACCAAGACACTAAAGCTACATGCGGTGGAGTATTGTATATCCGAAAGAAAATTGTATTGGAAGGACCCATTAGGCTTCCTACTGGTTTGTCTAGTGGAATCTGAAATAGAAAAGGTCATAAATGAATTTCATGAGGGGATATGTGGAGGACATCATGCGTGGAGGGCGACAACTTATAAAATCATGAGAGTGGGGTATTATTGGCCTAGGCTACTCTCAGATGTCAATGCCAAAGTCAGAGCCTGCAACCCTTTCCAGTTGTTCGCAAGCAAACAAAAACTCCTAGTTCTACCTCTGGTCCCGGTAAACGTAGAAGCCCCCTTTCAACAATGGGGATTGGATTTTATAGGAGAAATCAACCCACATTCCAGTGCTCAACATAAATGGATCCTAACTACCACAAATTACTGTTGAAGAAAAATATCCCTACGGACAGGTAGATCTCCTCTTGAGAGCTAGAATCTTAACTCTTAAGACAGAAGACGCTTATCATGGACACTGACTTTCTTTTAGGTCTATATAAACTAATGTGTGAGGAGGAAGGGGAAAAGAAGTACCTTTTAGTGATGTTTGTCCCTACACAATCCAAGTTGAGCTCCAATATTACACTCCTCGATAATCCCTGTAGACAAATAAGAGTACAAACAACTTCCTACTCTACTAAGATTAGTTTGAAATAGACCTATCTATTAGAGACAAATTCATGTGAGATCAAACACAGATTTGAAAGAAACAGGCCAAGCATATTATATTAAAGAGAACAACATTGAAGAATGCTTACAACCATAGATGTGAGTGTAGCAGCTTCGTCAATCCTTCCTCGTCCGAACCCTTGCTCAAACAATCCACACACTGAATGCAGATGTTCCAAAAGAAACCTTCTTCATGAGATCATAGGTTGGATGCTTCACAATACTTTTGCATTCTTTTCACCATGAGAAGGCTTGTTTAAATAGGCTTGGAAAGGCCCAACTAATTGAGATATCTTTGGGGTAAGTTGAGGATTTTCCTCCTTTAGTTAGGGATTTTCCCTAAGATCATGGCTTGACCAAGGATTCGAAGCCAACCACCTTCAGATATTGAGGGGATCTTTCCCTCAATCTTCTCAACAAACAAAATTTCACCCGGAATAGGTAGCGCTCCTCCAAAAAATGCATCAGAGCATTATAGCACTCTCCAAGACAAGGAAAGAAAGAGCTGGTGTTATAACACTCCCCCAAAAGGGTGGACAGAGTGTTATAACGCCCCCTAATAGTGTATAGGGGAGCACTCCTCTCTGAAACTTAATTTTTAGTGGTTTTTCCAATAGCAAGAGACTTTTATTTCTAGTAGACCGATTCCCCCTCTTCACAACTAATCTTTGAGGTGTCCTAAGTGTCCTTATCATGTTGTTGGAGGCATGACATAGGGAAGAAGGTAGTATGATGTCAGCAACACTTATACACTTGCGGTCAAGATGCTACACTTGCGACACTTGTGAAGTGAGTAATTTTGAGGTGTAACAGATTGCCCCCCAAAGTATGAAGTTAGAAGACGGGAAGTGATAACTGAAATACTTTGCAGACTTTCAAGTAGGGGTGCGGGCTTAGAGAACTTGACAGAAATTTCACATGACCATCAAACAAATGTTAAGACATGCTTCAAACCCAAGGCAGACATACCTATGCTTGAGTGATAGAGACTTTCAAGGTATGGCCGCCATAAATACACTATGGATTCATAATTATATTGATAAAACGGTATAGCCACTGAAAATACACTGTGGATCTATACTCCCATGACCTAAACTGATCGTAGCCATGAAGAATACATAGTGGATCTACGAGATGATAATACATAGACATGACCAATACAAAGTGTATCTATGCGACAATATATGTGTCATTGTTCAAAATAAACTCCGTCGCAACCTGGGCAAAGTACATATCAGAGTGATCACTCAACCCAGGGTCTTCTTACCGATCCCGATGTAGTACGAATCTAACCATGTGAATAGATGTCCTGATGTTGAACATGGTAGAAACCACTTGATTACCGATCAATGATGTAAATCGTTAACAAGAGTGAGGGAGGTCACCATTGATGTCAATGATTCCCAAGGTACTTTTAGTACATTCCAATGAATGTGAATAGATGAGCTGGAGACGAACATCTATGGAATCATCCGATCAGAGGCCAATGATGTAAACCCACCATTGAACATGAGGAGGCCTACCATTGAGGCATGCAGGTCCTAAAGTACTAATTGGTTTCTAAGTCTAGTTCCTGGATAATGTGTTGAGTCAATAGGAATAGACTCGTTGAAGGAGGGCCTTGATGTATCCCCCATCAACAAAATGAAACAGACACAGAGATGTAATTGGTAGATAAAATGAACATGGATTGACACAGGTATTGAGACAAGAGATTTTTGATGGATGACTCTTGAGGTGGATACTTCCCATGAACACTGAGGCACAACATCAAAAACATGACATGGACTAAAACATGATGATGCAATGGATACTGTGACTTTCATCGGGTGACCCAAAGGAGTAAGAAAAACTCATAGGATTGGTTCAGTGCAGAGGTTCGACAGATTAATATGTGCGCAAAGACAAAGTGTCATGTTCAAGCGCGACTCTAAGAGTTACTTGGTAGTGTTCTCAAAAACTGCTTGGCTTACTTCTTTCAATTTCCCCCCCACCCAGATAGATGAGTACCTCTTTTTGATTTAACGAGCTCAAGGAGGGTAACACATGCTCGATATAACTTACCTTTGGTAAGTCCCTCTTCCTTTGTTTAATGAACTGGAAGAAGTAAGGGTTCGGTCTCGTATGGGCCTGTCGATGTTTGTTTAACGAGTCCAAAGATAGAAAACTCGAAGGTTTTTCATGATTATACAGTCTGGAAAAACACTTAAAAGAGAACTCTCTCAGTTCCTTTTTCGTAAAGTAGTCTGATGAGACCGAAAAAGAGATAAAATATCAATCAACAAATTTTTTCTTCAAATACTTTAACGAGCATGAAGAGAACAAGTTCGCTCGATAATATTTTCATATTTAGATAGTCTGAAAAGAACTTAAACATGACTCTAATGTTTTCCTTTTTCGTAATGTTAGTCTCGCGAGGCTGAAAAAGAGATAAATTATCACTCGAAAGATGCCCTTTCAAACCTTTTAATGAGTGGGAAAGGAAGCAAGATCACTCAGCGATCTTTTCATGTTTATAGAGTCTAAAAAGAGATTAAAGGAGACTCCAGGGGGTTCCTTTTTCATGTATCCATACAGGTCCAAAAAAGAGATAAAAGTTTACCCGGATGCATTCTCATGTAGTTTTGAGCACGAGAAAGAACAAAGACTAAGCTCGGTATGCCCCCAGCTTGAAAAGCTAGTGGCTTAATCTCCAAAATGATCATCAAAGGCTGGAGACATTCCCCCCAAGCTTCAATTCATTCACCGACTTTGATTTTGTCACCAATTTCTCTAGTATATGAGAAAAAGGAAAAGGGTGGATGAAAAGAAGGTTCAAGAGAGGTGTCTGTTTCATTTTTTAATGAGCTTGACATAGGAAAAGAATTATTCTTAGGGCCTCTATTTCATTTTTTAATGAGCTTGCCACAGAGAAGAGAAGCTATGCTCATGGCCTTTGCGTGATCATGGCTTCCAAGAGAATAATGCCCTGGAAGGATACCATGTCAAGGGACAAAACTCGGTCATGGATTCTAGGAGATCTTCGCTGGATGGAAGATAATCACTCGGGAAGGAACACATGTTGAGGGTCACGATAGGGGTAAGGAGATCAGGCTCCAATAACCCTACCGAAGAAATCACCATGTCAACTACCGGATCCAAATCATCAGAAGTCGAAGGCATGGGAGACGATAGAAAATCGACATCAGGAGGGGAGATAGACTATATATCTACCCGAATTTCTTCACGAGGGGGAAGAAAAGAGAATCGGTGACGGGTATTATCTCGAGGTAACTTGTCAATGCGAATCATTTCTAGAATAGATTCATCAGAAGAAAAAAATTGGGGAAATGTAGTCGATCGCAGATGACAAGGAACTCAACCATGATTTCATTGAGGAACTGTCGGGTGCCAATATATATTGGTCATCCAATGAGGGAGAAGTGGATTGGATAGAAACATATGATGGTTCAGCCGAACTAAGTGGCATGGTGTCACCTAGTGCATCGAATTCCAACGGACGAGGTACAATCCAAGGTTTAGATGATTCCAAAGATTGATAAGACGTGGTCGAAATCATATCGATGGTGGCAATATGATGTGTAGTCGGTGGAAGTGGTGTAGGGAAGGTACCCATGAGGCTAGAAGCTTTCAGTAAGCCAAAACCAACGCTTTCATATGTGATCTTGTGGTCTCCTAAGAAAGAAATATTGTTGGTAGCGGGAGTGCAAGCATCAGTTGTGCAGAAATCCAATTGATCAACAGTGACAATTTTTCCCTGATGAGGAAATTGGACACATCAAAAAATCGACGAGGCAATGACAGTCATAGCATAAAACCAACTTCTTCCAAGTAACAAGTTGTAATCGAGGGGAGCATCGACCACCTCGACATCAACAGTAACAGTTTTGCCACCCAATTGGATGGGCAGGGATTGTAAAAGCCCATGGGGATGAAAACCTTGCCCATCGAAGGAACGTAACATCGTTGGGGATTTGTTGAGTGCTAGTGATTTTAAACCTTTCCAACATGCCAAATAAATGACACAAGTCGAGGCTCCCTCATCCAGAATAGTTCGGTGTATTTGTTGGTTGTGAACAACAAAATCAACTTGGAAAGCAAGTTGGTGGGAGAGTCGAGACGCATAATTGTCCAAGTTAAACATGATATTTTTGGATGACTCGGGATAAACATCACCAAGAGAAGCCAAGAGTGTTCTATGTTGATTGGGGTAGTGTTGTATAACTTCTAATGCAGACATAACACATGGTGCTTGAGCCAAATCTTCAACAATGTTGTAGTTCTGGGCGACACGTGTAATCGAGGGGAGCATTGACCACCTCGACATCAACAGTAACAGTTTTTCCACCCAATTGGATGGGTAGAGACTGTAAAAGCCCATGGGGATGAAAACCTCACCCATTGAAGGCGCGTAACATCGTTGGAGATTTGTTGAGTGCTGGTGATTTTAAACCTTTCCAACATGCCAAAGACATGACACAAGTCGAGGCTCCCTCATACAAAATAGTTTAGTGTATTTGTTGGTTGTGAACAACAACATAAACTTGGAAAGAAAGTTGGTGGGAGAGTCAAAACACATAATTTTCTAGGTTAAACATGATATGGTTGGATGACTCAGGATCAATAGCGCCAAGAGTGGCCAAGAGTGTTCTACGTTGACTGGGGCAGTGCTGTAGAACTTCTAACATAGACATAGCACATGGTGCTTGAGACAAATATTCAACAATGTTGTAGTTTTGGGTAGCACATGAGACGTATAGTGCTCTTAGGAGGGCATAATATAGAGTCGAACGTGGGTTTCTCAATCTGGAGTGGTCCAGACAGAGGATTAATCGATGGAAGACTAATGGAGGATGATGATGGATCCGGTAAATTACCGGTACCGTTAGTGTCTTTTCCTTTGTCAGGGTTACCTAGTGTGTCGTATGTCTTAGAGAAAGTGGTCAAATTGATCCCATTAAACATATAAATATGTGCACTCGATGAGGCCTCATCATGAGGATTGCTAGAGATGCCCCCAGGAGAGGGGGTTTGAGCAACCATGGATTGTTGTTGTGGAAAAGGTTGAGTAAGCACAGTGGGTAGTGAATTTCCTTGGAAAAATTTGGTCACTTCATTGCGAAGTGGACAATCTTGATTGTAGTGATATTCACCAGAAATGATACATGGGAATTTCATTTTCCGTTGTGTTTGCTTTTCGGTAGCAGGTGGTTGAGCTTGATTTTTTGCTTGTTCATTGTTACTTTTTGATTTATTCTTTGTCTTCTTCTTACCTCTGAATTGTTGTGAACAGGTAGATTGAACTGCATTCACCTTAGAGATCTGATTTTGGGAGGAAGTAGAGGAGAGTGTGGTCGATTTGGAAAAAGATTGATTTTTGATGGAACCGATAACACCATCTGCATGAGATGAGGATGACAGTTTAGAAGGATTGGTATTAGCTCGAGCAACATTTGGAAGAAAATCATACAAAGTAGCATATTGTGAATAAACCAAATCTAAGTACTGAGCCTGAGCGATGGCTTGTTCCTCTATGACCGCACCACCCATAGTGACATCGCGAGCGATCGGGGGTAATAGTGATTTATTAAACCATTCTGCCAATAGTATGTCAGGAATGACTGCCTTGATCATCCTTTGTCATCGCCTCCACTCATGAATATGGTCAGAGATATGCATGGAGTTAGTTTGGCAAAGGGAGGTCAAGAGTTCAATACCCATCTCGTAGTGAATAGGTAATTGAAAGTGCATGAGGAAAGACATGGCAAGGGAATTGAAATCATGGAAAGAAGCACATGGTAGTTCGATATACCACTTTGCTACCGAACCGGTAAGTGTTCGCTGGAAAAGACGCAAACGTACAGAATCATCCATGAGGGAATTTGATGAACACCACAAATGGAAAGTCATCACATGGTTGTTTGGATCTTTGCCAGGTTTTCTGTCAAATTTTGGAATATCAGAAGGAAGTTTAGCTGGAATGACTGGCCAAAACGGTGAATGAAAAATAGGATCATTAGTTAACCGAGACAAGTCTAGGAGATCTAGAGTTGCAAGGAAAGGTAGCTGGAAGTTAATTTGTGGATGATACTGGTGTGACATAGGAACACTAGTAGGACCATAAACAGGGTTAGGTGGATAGTTGTAACCAGTAGGTCCTCCTACATATGGTTGTTGCTGGCCAGGATAAGCAGGATTCAATGGTGCATGAGAAACATTTGTATAACCCGGTGGGTTCTGAGCATTATAGGCTGGGTGATTTTCTTGCCCATGAGGAGGATAAACATTTTTCCCTTGAGAATGGTAAGGAGTAGATCCTGGAGGTGGATACACATTAGACCCATGAGGAGGATAAGACTGTGGTCCCAGAGAACTCCAGGTGGTGTTTGGGATGCCGCTCGATTAAGATTGTCTGTAAGATGTTTCAGAAGGAACAGGATTGGATACTCCTCCTAGTGGGTTATTATACAAGTGCCCCCTAATGTGGGATTTAGTAAAAGTGCCTCCTGAAGATACTCCCCAGGATTGTGAATGGTTTCCAACAAATGAAGGTTGCCCCCCTACTAGCGGTGGATTTACGACTAGGGTATGACTGCCAAACAGAGGTTTCCCTCCAAGAGGAGCATGAAAAGGGGGTTGTCCCCAGGGAGGGGTAGGCCCACCATGGAAAGGTAGTCCTCCAGGAGGGAAAGGTTCATTGGATGGTGGTTTCCCTCTAGCCAGTTGTGTTTGGCCAACAGGGGTCTGCATTCTTGGGTGAGTAGATGTCCCAGCAAGATCGTGTGGAACATGTGGAGCTGTAGAGTAAAAGATTGTAGAAATGGGGGTAGAGATTGAAGTGCCTTGGATATGAGTAGAGGTGATGAGTCCAACATTAGGATGGACTTGTGTTGGTGTAACAGTAGGGTTAATAACCTAATCGACTGGGTGATTCATGGTTTGACCGAATGGTCCTGTTTCACTAGGAGGGTCATGAGAATGAAAAGGCTGTCAAGAGGATTCAAAATGTTGATAGAGATCGCGTCCCGATGAAGTCCTCCATACATAATGAGAAAGTGTGGGATTGGTATCTACTGTGGTGGTAGGACGAACAAGAGTCCTATACTCATCACCAAAGATGGGTTCTGTGGATCCTATATATGTTTCGGTAAAAATCCTCTCCAGTAATCGTGGGACCTCTTCGTTTATGAAATTTACAAGGGAGTCTAAACGAACCAAAACTGGTTCGAGAGGATTTATCGACACAGATGTAGTGGGATTTTCAGCTGTGACCAAAGCACCTTTTGAGTTATCTAACGGAGGAGCAATAACACTTTCAGCTTCGGATTGATTTTCTACTTCTATACGATAGTTGTCTTCTAGAGGGTTAGGAGGTAAGGGTTGATAGCCTTTCAGAGGTATCCCTTTCATCCTACGTGATCGACGAATACCTTTATCGTCTACATGCTCAATTGTGGAGAATAACAGAACACACAAAAAACTAGGGCCAACTGACAAAAAGAAACAGCATACGCTAATAAAATCTAGGAATCAACCAGGCAAACAAAACTTCTCTCGATGATCGTACTAGTTGGTGATGAAATCCAACATCGTGTGATCAAGTCAAGAAGGGGCTAGGATATGGTAGAACAGTTACAATGGTGACCTTCTTAACAGAATTTCACCTTGGTGCAAGCTTCCACGCAATAATTGTGGATTTACCCTCCAAGGAAACCGAGTGAGTTTGACCAATGTCTGTTCCAGGTACAGTGAGACTTCCCTTAATCATCACCTTGTGTAAGTACCTGAAGATTATGGAAACTAAGGACACCAATTCCCAGTGAGTCCCTGGGTGGGTACAGTCAACAATTCGATCCAAAACGTATGGGCAGGATAACAAGTCCGAAATCAACTCGAGAGGCTCCCACACATAATCATGGGTATACCTCCAAGTGACCCCCAATATACGATCCAACCACTACAAACAGTTGAACCACGGAGGGATAATCTATGTAATTTTCCTGAATGCGACCTTGTGCGTAACCCTTGTGTGAGAGGGGGATCCCAGAAAAACAATACGACAATTGGATTTGACTCTCCCTACCTCAGGATGCTAATGTTTTTTTTGAAAAATTTGGAGAGTTGTACTCACAGCCTAATCCAAAGTGCTAACCCTAGTCTACTGTTGGTGGAAGATCCTAAAAAAAAAAAAATGTTCTAGATAATTTTTAATTAGCGTTCGTTTTACAGTTGTTCTTTACTCAAAGGGTGCATGAAAGTGAAACTGATGGAATGATGACTCAATTCCCAAAAATATGCATAAAATATGATAAGAAATCATTTCTTTTCAATGTACGCCTATTTAAGGGAAAGAGAAAGAGTCATTTTCACTATCAAACACTAATATGGAATGTCCTCAATCAATTTTGTTCTCAATCGAATGTAATGCAATGATAAAACATTTCAGAAATGCCTTCTAATATGCAAACCAATCACTAATATGTATTTTTTTCATTTGTATGCAAATGATGATTAATTCAATGCAAAAACTTCTCTTGCTAACTACCCTTTCAGATCAAGGAGATTCAGACAAGCATAAGCAGGTTTCACACAAACAACACACCCTATTTCTATGATTGAAACAAGAAGCAAAGAGAACATAAAAGATAACAAAGAAAATCAAAAAATTCACACAAAAGAGAGATGTTTAAGAACAATGGCCTTGAAGAACCAAATGAGATGATTCACAGATTTCTGATTCCCTTCACCAGAGTTCCCGCTCAGTTGGATAAGAGAGAAGAAAGCAGTGGATTGATTCCAAGTTCTCAACAGTAGAAAAACTCAAAATAAGAAAGAAGGCCACAAAATCTGAACAATAAGGTGCCTACTTCTCATAAGGAAGGATGTCAAAGGTCAATAGGAAGAAGCATTGAATCACAAAGAAGCTCAGTAAGTGAAAAAATAGAGACTAGTCTTCAGAAAAAGAAATTCTGGAAAGGATTGTTTGCAAAGAGAGGATGGTGCTCTGGTGTAAGGGGAACTGGAGCATTATAATGCTCTTTCTAAGGACTTCAGGGAGTGTTGGCACCCTACTAACAAGGTAGGGGAGCGTTGGTGTTCTAAAACCCAGAAAAAAGTCCAAAAAACCCTAAAACTTAGTTTAACTTTGGCATTCAGAGTATGTGTGATGGAATAAGGATTCAATCAATATATGAAATCAAACATATGGGGTGAACAAGGTCATAAAAGAACAAATGGAAAGACAAGGTTTTAGAGGAAAACCAAAACTGAAAGTTTCGATTCGTCCCCAGTGGAGTCATCAATTTCTGTTGAAGGAAAATCTCCCTGCGGACAGGTAGATCTCCTCTTGAGAGCTAGAATCTTAACTCTTAAGACAAAAGATGCTTATCATGGACACTGACTTCCTTTTAGTTCTATATAAACTAATGTGTGCAGAGGAAGGGGAAAAGAAGTACCTTTTACCAATGTTTTTCCCTGCACGATCCGAGTTGAGCTCTAATATTATGCTCCTCGATAAGCCCTGTAGACAAACAAAAGTACAAACAACTTCCTACTCTACTGAGATTAGTTCGAAATAGACATATCTATTAGAGACAAATTCATGTGAGATTAAACACAGAATTGAAAGAAACAGGCCAAGCATATTATATTAAAGAGAACAACAATGAAGAATGCTTACAACCATAGATGTGAGTGTAGCAGCTTCGTCAATCCTTCCTCGTCCGAACCCTTGCTCAAACATTCCACACACCGATTGCGGATGTTCTGAAAGACACCTTCTTCATGATATCATAGGTTGGATGCTTCACAATACTTTTCCATTCTTTTCACCATGAGAAGGCCTGTTTAAATAGGCTTGGAAAGGTCCAACTACTTGAGATATATTTGGGGTAAGTTGAGTATTTTCCTCCTCCAGTTAGGGATCTACCCTAAGATCATGGCTTGACCAAGGATTCGAAACCAACCACCTTCAGATATTGAGGGGATCTTTCCCTCAATCTTCTCAACAAACAAAATTTCGCCCGGAATAGGTAGCGCTCCTCCAAAAAATGCATCAGAGCGTTATAACGCTCTCGAAGACAAGGAAAGCAAGTGTTGGTGTTATAATTCTCCCCCAAAAGGGTGGACAAAGTGTTATAACGCCCCCTGATAGTGTATAGGGGAGCGCTCCTCTCTGAAACTCAATTTTTAGTGGTTTTTCCAATAGCAAGAGACTTGTATTTCTAGTAGACTGATTCCCCCTCTTCACAACTAATATTTGAGGTGTCCTAAGTGTCCTTGTCATGTTGTTGGAGGCATGACATAGGAAAGAAGGTAGTATGATGTCAGCAACACTTATACACTTGCGGTCAAGATGCGACACTTGCGACACTTGAAATGATGACACTTGCGACACTTGCGAAGTGAGTAACTTTGAGGTGTAAAAATTACTTCACTAAATGGGTGGAGGCCATTTTGACTAGAAAGGTGACCGATTCAGTGGTTATAGATTTCCTAGAAGAGAACATACTGTCTAGATTTGGCTATCCCCGAAAGATATTCACAGACAATGCCCAGGCATTCAAGTCTATGGCAATGGTTAGTTTTTTCCAAAAATATAACATCGTATTAGGCCACTCCACCGCATATTACCCTCAAGGAAATGGGTTAGATAAATCATCAAATAAAAGTTTAATTACCATAATTAAGAAAGTGTTGAGTGAAAACAAAAACTCTTGGTATGTGCATCTCAAGTACGCTTTGTGGGAAAATCGGATAGGCACGAAGAAATCTATTGGCACTTCACCTTTCCAATTGGTATACGGGATTGACGTAGTATTTCCTATAAATCTAGTGCTTCCTGTAATGAATATTTGGCAAGATGAGAAAGAAAAATCGAACCATGTCACAAGGAGAATAAACCAGCTGATTGAGGTTCACCAGCACAGGGCTGAGGTGGATGAAAGGATGCAGAAATACCAGGACAACATGAAAGCGCTATTTGATCATAAGGCCAAAGACAGGTAATTCCTCCCTGGCGATTTGGTTTTGAAATGGGATGCTAGGAGGGAAGACTCTGTAAAACATGGCAAATTTGACCATATCTAGTATGGACCTTTCAAAGTCACAGCTTCTGAAGGGAAGAATTTGTTTCTATTAGAAAATATAGATGGTAAAATCCTCAATGCCCCTATCAATGGGCATTATTTGAAGCACTACATGCATTGAATGATTGTTTTGAATTTCCACTGTATATACCAGTTTGTTTTACTTGTTTTTGTTTTATATATTTCGGTAATTTCTATTTTCATCGCAAATAAAATAGGTTAGAAATTTCTTAGAAGTTGGGATATGAAAGTTTTCAATCCATTCAGTTCCATAAATATTGATTCCCTGATACTTTTCATGTTGTTTTCCTGTAGGATTACGGCTTACGACCCACATAGTAAAGGGAGAAAACATACGGTCATGCATCGGGAAATTGACTCGCCCAAAACAAGTTATAAAAGAAGATTTGTTAAGAAGAAAGCGAAATGGTAAGGCAAGGGTATAAATCTCCAAAACATCTGGTTTTCAAACGAATATCACTTAAGCACAACAACGATCTCATGAAAAGGATATGTTTTCTTGACGTATCATTAAATAAAAAAAAAAAATTACTGGGGATTTTAAAAAGCTCACTTGGACAATTTAAAAATATTTAAATCAAAGAGGGAAGTAAAGCCTCTCCAAGAAAGAGTTCTAAGAGTCAAGATTGTGTTGTATGACCTGGTTTTTTTTTTTTTTTTGGATACTTCAAAACCTTCTCTGTCATCTCCTCACTATCCTTAGCTCTCTCTCCTTGAAACCCAGATACCTTCCCCTGACCTATACAGAGGAAGAAGAGGTTATGCTTCATCTTTGGAAGCTGGCAAGCCAATCTTAGAAAATAAGCCAGCTGTCACAACTCCTTGGCCTCCTACCGAGCAAAGTTATGCATGAGTTGTTCCTAACTCTCTTAGGTTTTTTAACGAGCTTCTATGGATTAAGTCTTGCTCAAAGGAAGATCCTGGAAATAACTTCTCTCGTAATTTCCTACAGACTAAGATGTTTTTGAAAGTCAAGAAGAAGTCGGTCCAGAGAAATCAAAGTGAGTAGACTGGCCTCTGTTGCAATTATTACATAGATATCACCCTTGGTATGCTTTATACTGATTGATTGCCCCCACTTCATTTAAAACATACGCGTTAGATGGTGAAAGGAAATTCAAATTGAATCCCCCCATCTAGTCTGCATAGATGATGAAAGGAAGTTCGTAAAACGATTTCCCTCATCTCATCATTTAAATGTGAAATTACTTTGAAGTGGTGAAAGGAAATTCAATAAAGGGAGCCAAATAACTTCACTGGGGTACTGAACATGCCCACTGGCAGTGAAGCAATATTTAAGATATCTGGAAGGCTGTCATACATGTATTGCACTGTACTCTGGTAACCAAATTCTTTTGAAACTAGATCTACATCCCAAACTCATGCAGGGTTCCCTGATTAAGAACATGAAATTCACTTCGTTTGATGCAAGCCAAAACCCACAGGATCTGTCGAATTTCCTAAGGTTCTATTGATCATCTTAAGTAGTATCGAGCTCAGTATCAAGGACAGGAAAGTTACCAAATGGAATGAAGCTAAGTTTAGAAGGCGTTTGATTTTTAAAAAGCTTTCCGAAAGTAAAGGAGAAATATCAGGTTTTCCTTTGTACCCTCTTCCTAAGCTAGTTTTCGCAGAAGAAAACTAGCGACTCCATCTACCTAATACAGGCACTTGGTCTACTGTTCTTCTCGTCTCGCAAGGAGACAAGATCCCTAGTTGGAGCCTATGTTGGAACATATTATTTTATTTTTATAATCTTGGTTCAAAGTTTGGATCCGACCTTCTTTCTAAATAAGTAAAAGGTTATAATTAAGCCCAAAAAGCTGGATTTTGGGATCTTGCGTATTTCATGATGTACCTACCAAGCCCCAGTATCCCGACGCACAAAGTAGCGATAGGGTTTAGTTCTAACCACCATTATCAAGCCTCTGAGTAAAGATCATTTGATGTCATCACCTCATGCTCTCGTGTTTCGGGAGTTACTTGTCGAACACTTTCCGAACCTTTGAGATGCGAAGTTGCAAAATCTTTTCAAGTCACTCAGGTAAATATCAAGAGTAATCTTTTAAACTGTAGTTAGTCTCTATCGTGATTTCATGACTCGACGATTCTTTCCTTAAAACTGAACACCTTTGTAACTCCGATCCCCGAAGTCACGATATTCATTAATTAAGATGGGTTAATTAAAAGCTTAAGTTAAATCACAAATTATAAATAATTTTGCACCATCATGACTTCAGGATTTTGGGTCTCAAAGGCTAAAAGTGAAATCATCCGATACGACAAGCGCCGAAAAGGAGATAAAGGAATAAAAGCATGAAATTAAAGGAGCTAAGATGGATTAATTAATTTCTTGAGTAGCTTTTAACCATACGATCTACGGATGAATCTTTTAACGTTTCTGCTCTTTTCCCAAGTTACGAGTCGTCAAATATTTATGGCATTTATTTGAATTTCATTGAAGTGATTGACAGTAAGATCCCACTTATTTGCTAAAATCCTTTCATTAAACCATTTAACCAATCTATAGACAAGGACTAGCATGAATTTAAGTGTTTAAACAAAGGGTTTTCTTTCATTATCTCAGCTTTCCTTTCTATTGTGCGCAGAGCTATTTCACTAGGATAACTTTTGTCTGTGTTTTCAATATTTTGCGACAGGGGATCTAATTGCAAGGTCATACAACATAGCTCCAAGAAAAGAACCCAAGGAAGTCATCAAGAGCTCAGGCCAAGGTTCAGATATTGTTTTTGATACTTCACCTCGAAGTATCAATACTATTAAAACATGGATGCATATTTCCAATGTTCTACAGCCCGAGGTGATAAATTGCTCAGATGATTCCTGTGATGAGGAGAACAATGACATGTTCACCAAATACAAAATCATTTCTCAAGAGGAGATGCACAAAATAGAACTAAGGCCATGACTTCTCCCCTATTATGATATGGTCATACGGGCACTGGACTATGTAGACCTCATGACCATAATGATTTTCAACGAACAGAGGGAAGCAGTCGGGTCTTTCAGACCAGAGCACTTACAGGAAATGCATAAATTGTCACCCACTCCAAATTGTATTTACATTACCAAATTCCAATAGGATTTCAAAAAGAAGGAATGTGAGAAGTTTGGGAAAAATTTATCCGATCTGATCAAAGACTGGGTTTCACACCCCGAGAAATTCAGGGCTGATACTAATGGAATTTATTCAATCTCCTCTTTAGAGCCACAGTTCAAGTATGTAGCGATGATGGCCTATAGACTGTATGGGAAGGAGGACACAACTCACTTTTCCCTCCCATGGTTGTCGATCATTTATATAGTCGCTGAAGGTGTTTCTTTCGACTAGGACAAACTGATGTCGGACAGTCTCACCAGTCGAATTACTGAATATCGAGCGCAGAAAGCTAGCGGGAGAATATCTTCATTCTTTATGTCTTCCTACATCATGGACTCTATTTGATTCATGACACCTTTCACATTCATGAGCTGGAGCTGGACTCTGTTTGATGCTGAGCCTATCCATGTCTACCACTCGAAGCTTTGGGAGGATAAGGCCAAAGATTTCATCTACGAGATTTTTAATTGGGTAATGGTACCGATGCATGTTGCTATATTCGACCACCTGCCTTCACAGATTCCAGATAACATCATGGCCAACTTGAGTAATGTAGTATATTGGTATATAGAAGCAGAGTATTCATACATTAGGGTTTTTGGCACCTCCATTCCCTCCCATGTTTTTCCGTTATTTCTGCCAGATAAGCTAATATGCCGCAAGATCACCAGGCAAGTTGTGCTTAGTGGAATAAGCAAGGAGCTAAAAGGAATATCAAAGAAGGTATGGCCACCCTTCCCCATTCACATTGGGTTGTACTCTTTATTATATTTTGGCCATGCCAAAGCCGAGGCCATGGCCTTGGAGGAAATGAAGTTGGTGAACATTGAGTTCAAAAATCACGACCCAAATAAGGTTTTGATTAATCACTTGGCGAATTGTGGCCTGAAGAGATATGAACACGGGGATTCACCCCATGATGAAATCTTCCGAGGTGCGACGTCCTACTCTGAAGTCTTGAGCCGGATTCAGGCCTTATCACCCGGAGATATGGTTGATTTCCTCAAATTCAAGAAGCATCAGAAGAGTTGCCTCCCCCTAATTTTACAGGCCAAAACCCCAAATCTTCCAGACGTACAACAGGCAGAAGCCAAAGGCTCAAAGAACTCAAGTCCTGGCAAGGAGAAAAATCAGGAAGAGACAGAAAAAAAGGAGGAGAGAAAAACCCAGAGGCAGTTGCACCAGGAAAGAGGGTACTAAGTCAAGTTGAGATACCCTCAAAAAAGTCATGTGACACCTCACTGATCACATCAAAAGATCCAGTCACAGACACTACCCCTAAAAAATCATCCAAGGAAATCGGTAGTCCGATTGCTATTATCACACCCTTACAGTTCACAAAGGGGAATCCTGATGTGGGATGGATTTTCAATGAAGAAATAACGCCCATTTCTGTAGAGGAGTTGCCTCCTAACAAATTTTTCTTTGATAAAAAAAGGAAGGTCGTGGTGAGGCAAGAATTATATCAAAGAGAGGGCGTAGTGGCTAAAAAATTTAAAATCATGACAGATGGAAAGGTCGTAGGGGAGGAAGAATTTGTCGTCGAGATAGTAGGAACACTAGGGGCTTATGCTATAGCTAACCAGTACTCCGTTGGAACCTTGAAGGCACAGTTGAAATGAAAGAAACTCTTAATCGATAAGTTGGAAGCTAGGGTGGCTAGTATGGAAGAAAACATCAGGGATGAGGTGAGCAAAAGCCTCTGTTAAGAACCAAATATCAATATAGCATAGAAAAACCTCAAAAAAGGTACTCAACACCTTGAAAAAGAGATAATTTTAGATAATAAGCCTCTTCGAGGGGGAAACCTCCTTTTACCCCACTTAAATGTTCAAGTATAATATGATTCAAAATGAAAATGTATCCTTGGTATATATATGAGACTAGGAGGTATAATTACAACTAATAGCCTAAAGCCGACATAAATAAAATGAAATTACTAATATAAT
>JASDQU011310595.1:9243-21528 GCA_032191745.1 Picea mariana | reverse complement strand
TTATATGATCAAAATTTAGGTGTTCAAGTCTCCTATGCCACAACCAACTTTCATCATATTTGCTTAAGTGGCATTCTTCTTTTTCTTCATTTAACACATAGACGTTGTTTTTTGTTCTTATCCCTTTTGCAACCATTTGTCCTAAACTCAAAGACTTTATTTTACAGTATTTAGAAGTAAAAATAACTTCACATCCTTTATCACAAACTTGACTGACACTTAGTAGATTATGTTTTATACCATCTACAAACAACACATCTTGAGCTTTTCCTTTGCCATTACTCAGGCTTACCATTCCTTTAACTTTTATTTTTCATGGTGCATCATTTCCAAACGTTACATTCCTTGATTTGTTTTCACTTAAAGTTAGAAACTTACTTTTGTCTCCAGTCATATGTTTGGAACATTCACTATCAATATACCAAGAATTCTTTTGTTTTTGGACTGATAACACTAGTCCACACTTGTCATCTACTTTCTTCTTCCAAACCTTGACATTTTCAGAAGTGGAAATCAAATATGGCTTGTAATTCGTTAATCGACAATCTGCAGCTTTATGTCCATAATTACGACATATGTAACATTCTAGTTCATTGAATAGAAGATCATAGCGATTGTTATGCTCATAACTATTGTTATGCTTAACCTGTGTCCTTTTCCCAACCATCATATGATTTATAGTCTGAGGTTGTTTTTTTCTTGGTTGTCTCGATCTTTGTTGTCAAAGATGGTTATTCGTTGAATATCTTGTTTGTTCATATCTAAATTTTATAGAACAGTTTATAGCTTTGTGACCAAAATTAGAGCAGAAAAAACAATAACCATAGAAAAAACCTTTGTACCTTGAAGAAATATGTCTTCTTTGAGGAGGTCGATTTCTTTCATGTCAATAATCTCTTTGATCTACAGATTCGGTTCTGGTACTTTTTCTTTCATTCCTTCTCAGTGGTTGATTCTCTTTCTTTGTTTCTGCAGAGTGACTGTTGTCAATGTTCAAGGATTTGACAAACTTGATGGGTTCTGTATTACTTGAATGATTGCTACTTGATCCTTCTTCATATCCCAAGCTAGATTTCAACTTTGGATTCCTTTTCTAGTTTAGAATGGAAGTTAACTCTTCTGAGTCTTTAATACTAGACATATTTTGGTGATACAATGCCTTAAACTTCTCCATTTATTTTTTGGTTTTTACTATCTCTTCTTCTAAGGCTTCACACTTTGATTTCTTCTCTGATAATTGTTGTTTCATAATGTCTTCTATTTTCTTTGCCTCTTCTAACTCCACTTTTAGTAGAGCAAAGTCTTCATCAGGTTTTTTATCATTCATTTTAAACTGCACCAACAAGCGTTTTTGTTTTCTCTTCTTACATCTGAGTCTGTCAATTTCTTCCAAGGCACTGATTAATTCACCTTCCATATCAACCACAGCTTCTTCATCATCCATTTCACCTCCCATGTGTTCATCATCAATATATCCCATAGCCATAAGCATAAAATCATTCACTTTGTCTTCACATGATGAATCATTATCTATGTCTTCTGAGGAATTGTCATTATTTCCACACAAACTTTTCTTCTTACTGTATTTCTTGAATTTGTACTTCTTTTCATCATCAGAGTTCTGGTCCTTTTTCTGATGGGGACACTTAGATGAAAAATGACCTATTTTACAACAGTTAAAACATTTGAAGGGAAGCTTGCCTTGATATTTTCCTAATCCTTTCTTTAACCTTCTCACAAATTTTGCCTCAATATCATCTAAATTTGAATCAGTATTCTTGTCTGCTTTAAAAGATGCTTCTCTAGTAATGGATTTATCTTTGTTGATTTTCATTTCATATGCAGTTAAAGTTTTTAGGATTTGATCAATGGATAGAGTTTTAAGATCATTTAGTTCTTCTATTGCAGAGACTTTTGGATTAAATTTATCAAGCAAAGATCTAAAAATCTTCTGAACTAAAATTGATTCTTCAAACTTCTCACCAAGACCCTTCATGGCATTCACAAGTTCTTTAACTCTTAAAAAATACTTGCTAACTGTTTCATCTTCATTCATCTTTAGTTTTTCAAACTTCAATCTAAATGTTTGAAGTTTGGCATCTTTTACTTTCTCATTTCCTTCATAGTTGCTAATAAGTTTATCCCACATTTCTTTGGCAGTTTGAAGATGCATCACCTTTACAAACTCGGCTTCTGCAAGTCCATTCAATATAGATTTTATTCCCTTAGCATTAAATCTAAATTCTAACTTATCATCCTTGCAAGCTAGCACAACAGGCTTTATGTATCCAGTCTCTACTACATCCCAAACATCAGCACCTAAGGCCATTAGGTATGTTCTCATTCTAACCTTCCAAAGGAAAAATTTGTTCCATCAAACAGAGGAGGCTTACTAGCTGAAGTCCCTTCATAACTTGTCATGTTTAAGCTTACAGATCTACGTTTAAATAAAAGGAACCTGCTCTGATACCAATTGTTGAAATTACTAAGACAACTGAGAGGGGGGGTTGAATCAGTTGTTATTGTGCTTAAACAATTTTAATTCTATTAAACAATTATTTATCTTTCTTCAAGTGATCATCAATATTATACAACATATGGACAACATAAATAATGAGCATCAGTCACACATAAGATATACACAGAGACATATTTTCACGAGGAAACCCATAAAGGGAGAAAACCTCTTCTTCTTCAAAATGATAGGTAGTCTTTTAAGTTATGTACATCATCTATGTTTGAGCACCAACTCAAGGTGAGGCTACTACCTCTGTTTTACAAGCTCCAACTTCTTTGAGAGCACCAACTCTCTGGTTTCTCTAGCACCCACTAGAAGGAAGCACCAACTCCTTGAGTGTTTCAGCACTGACTAGATGGAAGCACCTACTTCCACTTATACAAGCACCAACTTGCATACAGGAAACTCTGTGTTTTCCCAAGAACCACCCTGCCATCCTGTTTTTCTAGCCACAACTAGATGGAAGCTACAACTCCCAATATTCAAGCACCAACTCGAATATCAGAGGACCACAGTCCTCCCTAGCACCACCCTACCTCCCTGAGTATGAATAAGTGATTGAAAAACAAACAATACAGGTGTCTCAATTCTTACCCCTTCTTTTCTCTTCTGCAATTATTCTTTGCTTCAAAAATTGTTCTGCAATTATGATCTGCTTCATGCCATTCTACTATTCTGCTCTACTTCATTCTATTATGCTATTCTTCTCTTACTTTTTTCATTCTACTATTCTGTGATTCTGCTCTTGATTCTGTCATTCTGTTATTCTGCTATTCTGCTCTTGCTTTTGTCTGTTCAGCAACTATTACTCATCTATGAGTATTATCTCAAGCTCTGCAACCTTTAATTTTAATCTTCTTACCGTTCATCACATTTTTCCGATTAGAGCAGCCAACCTTACACAGTCACTTCATGTATCCTTTTATTCACACATGCCTCATTAGTTACACCTCGAATCTTCTTGGGCAAAAATGCCTCAGCAACTGAATCGCCTACCGATCAAGAATCATAAATTCGTTTTGCTAACTGAATTGTAACTGATTAATTAACTATGAAGTGCAACAATATCCCTTCGATTATATTCAAATTCTCATGCACCATTGGATTAAATCGACAGGGTTTCACGTTTATCCCATATGCCCACTGGCTGTGACCGAGCGCTAAACAGAATTTGAATTTTTTGATCTCGCATATCGACAATTCTATGATAAAGGATCTTGACACTCCATGTCGTGATCATCGAGACTCCAATATGGAGCTTAGCACCGCCAGCTTCTTCCCCTCATGTAACCACTGACGATGACCATAGGCTGCGCCAAAAGGCGCTTCATATTTCGTGAACTTATAAACTTCATCGAGCCTAATCAATGGTCGAGATCTCCAATGATCCGATGATCCAGATATCATCACGATCTCACACATCGTGTTTCCTGTGATGAAGGTTCTCGATACTCCAATTCGCGATCGCCAAGACTCCGAGATGGAGCTTAACACCGCTGGCTTCTTCCTCCATCTTTCGTAGATGTAACCACTTGCTGTGACCACAACCTTATTCGAAAACACATTTTGCACTTTCAAATCTCGGATATTCTGTGATGATTCTTCTCGACTCTCCATGTTACAAACTCCAAAATAGAGGTTGGCTTCTCTAGCTTTGCTCTCCAGTGCTCGACGATGTGACTACCAGATATGACCACTCACCAATCAAATGAGTACTTCGCTCCTTTGTCGTTCCAGTCAATGAAATGATGATCTTTCACCATGTGTCCTATGGAACTAATGGTCTATATATTATCGCGATTTCACCACATGTCCTTCTTGAATCAACGGTCCAAATATTATCGCGATTTTGCAACTTCACAGCCTTTGTCATGCCTGATCAATGGTCCACAATTTCGATGATTTAATGGTCCAGATATTCTTGTGATCTTGCATATCGTGATTTCTTGCACCATACTCCGTTGAATCCTCCAATGTGCAAGTCAGCTAAAATTCCAATCGCTTGCCACGTGTCCTATGACTCCAATGGTCAGGATTGTTATCATGAGTTTGAACCTCTTTCCTTCGGATTTTTTGATCTGCAAAACTCCGAAACAAAACCTTTGCCGTGCTTTGAATGTTTTCCTCCTTCTAAGCTTATACTACTGATCTTGCCATTATCGCTATGTTACTGATCGTGCTGATCTTCGCCATATGATCATGCTAATATTCACCATCAATGACAAACAGGCGCCATCAATGACAAACAAGCATACTCTGCCTCTGTCTAAAAACATGCCAACAAGAGGTTAGTAGATGTATTGTTTTCTTTATTTAAATTTGTTTATATACGAATGAACGATTATTGCATTAATTATCTTTGTCTATTTTTTTGTTATCATTACAATCGTATTCACTTTGTATTTATTAGTTCAATACCTTTAAACATAAAAAAGAGTGTTGTTCATATTTGATCTTGTTCAGAAATTTTATTATTTTTGCAATATTTTATTTAAACCTTGCAAAATTGTATATAATCTTTGTATATTAACACTATTATCTCAACATTTTGTAATTAGTGTGTCGATTGTTAAAATTATAGCTTTATTAGTTTATTTCCTTTCATTATTTTAGGACCATAGTTGGCTAACGGATTCATTAAACCCGTTAGGTTAGATCATACCAAATGGATTGGGTTAAATAGACAACCCCGGTCCAGACCTATCCTTCCCGTTGACGATGTGTCATAAACACCCGCCAACAAATGGCTCTAGAAGGAGGGCCTGAAATTCATTGATGGCATGTGGAGGTCGTAAGACTCCCCCAAAAAATTGTTCTCCCATCATAACATGTAGTCACTTAGATAATAATGCTACACTTGAGCTAGTTACTACCTCAAACACTACCCCTGACATTCTCATTGAACCAGTGACACCAGTTACTCAATGGATTAACATCCAAGAAATTGTTTGCCAGTCAATCATAAGAAATCAGGGTGCTTTATTGTGAATCTGAAAACCTGGTAGACAACTTAATCAACCCCTTGATTTCACAAATCTTCAAGAACAACCTCAAGACACTAGTCTGCATGAAAACCATTTAGGTGGTAATATTACCAATCCTGCTGAAGCACTTATCCTTGGTGTTGGAGGATCTGGTATCCCACCATCCCCACCTGGTTCTTCTCCACCTTCTTCGAAAGGGGAATCCTCAGACGAAGGTAGTTCTTCATATAAACCATCTCAACCTTTGAATCCACCAACTCCCATGGAAAACCAAAATATTCCTGCCAGACCTTGGCTCGATCAAGATGTCATGGCTATTCCTGGACCCCAACACCCATTGCCTAAACATCTAGAGAAATGGCTGCCCAAATTTGATCCAGATTCAAAGAAATCAGTTGAGGATCACATCAAGAAATGTATGCTAACTATTAGACTCTGGAGTGTCGAACACGAAGTTGTCGTTTGTAGATTATCCCCTTACACTTTTGAGGGGAATACCTCAACCTGGTATTTTTCACAACAACCTCAGACCATTGTCTCTTAGGACAAGTTTGAAACCTGTTTTCTAGAAAAATTAGAAGATGATAAATCTACGGAAGTCTTGGTAATGGAACTCTCTAGTTTGAAAATGAACCCTAAAGAAAAAGTTAAAGACTTCAACCAGATATTCCTAACGCTGAAAAACAAAATCCACATAGATTTGATGCCCGCAGAAAACTTGATTGTTCCATATTATACTAAGGCCCTGCATAACAACATAGTCATATGGGTTAAAAGGTCCAAAAAGAACACATTATTAGAAGCCTTTGAGGAGGCAGTCCTGATTGAGAAAGACATTTTGAGCTTAAAATATAATCTAAGTAGTGAGGCTGAAACAACTTTGTCTTCTAAAAAGAAAATAGAAATTCTCACTAGGCCTCCTCAAGCTAAAAATCAACAAGAAACATTAGACTTGGGGAGTTTACAGAAAGATTTCCAGAAATTATCCAATCAGGTCATGGACTTGAAAATATCCGTTGAGGAGGCATCTACAAGTAAAGGATTTTTCAGACCACCTTTTAGAAAACCTTTTCATCGAAACCAGCCTAACCTGACCACAGAGGGTCTAAACTTCGAAGGTCTACAGTATGCTTTGCAAACAATATTGGAAGCACATGAAAATTATGTTTTTTCTCATCCTGAGAATCATGGTGATACAAGTGATGAAGAAACACCTGATGAGGAGGATTCCTCTCCCCCCCACCCCCCCATTTTCGGGCACTTGTTGGACAACATTTTTCAAGCAAACTTTGAAATTGTCCATCCCTATAACACTAGAAGTAAAACACAAAACAAGCCTTCACCCGAAACAAGTAAAAATGCGGTTTCAAAACAACCAAAGAAAATTGAAACAAGAAAAAATACAACTACCCCAATTTTAGAGTATGATTTAGTGGAAGATCTTAAAAAATTAAGGGCAAATATTTCTGTTTTTGAATTGCTGAAATTTCCACTTATCCTACAAAAAATGCTCCAAAGAATTGCTGAAAATAATAAAAAGAATGATTTTATCAGCAAGAAATCAGCAGAAACTGATTTAAACAAAGATAAAATGTCCCAGGTAAAAAGTCATCTGAAAACCAGGATAAAAGGGACACATCAGAAAAAGCTGTAGGAAACTTAGATAAAACCATTTCAGGTACAGCAATAAAAAATCAGCAGAATTTTGTTGTTTCTGTACGGAAAAATGCGCCTCATTTTTTATTAATTTTTGAAATTTTCAATAGGAATGTACATAACTGTATGGTTGATTTTGGCGCATCGTCAAAAGTGATTTATTTGTCTGTGTGCCAAAAAATTAACACTGAAGTAAAACCTTCTGATTTAAAGATCATTCAGTTAGATTGGACTAATGTCAAATTTATTGTTGAACTTAAAAACATGTTGATAAGATTATCATCCAATCCCAAGGTTCACCAAGTAATTGATATTATTGTTGTCAACATTCCTGAAGTATATGGTCTGTTTTTTAGTAGATATTGGTCAGAACATTTACATGGCTATTTTGTTATAGACTGGTCTCATTTATGGATTCCAGAAAATGGATAGCCCAACAAGATCAGAATAAACAGAGAACGTTACCTCAAATACATGGTGACAGATCTAAATGACCCAAATGAGCCTTTTATTACTGTTGCAAATTCGATTGAGATGTAGGGAATGAATACCTTTTTTGGTAATTTTATGACTAAAATTTCCTCTATCACCAACCCAGAACAACAATTTGAAGTAACAGCCTATACTCAAGGAGTGACTTTGCCAAGTACACCAAACATTGCTAATGAAGAACAAATATGGTCCTTATATTTTGATGTATCCAAATCTCGGGAAGGGGCAAGGGTTGGTTGTGTGCTTATCGATCCCACAGGTAATTAAACATTTATTGCTTTTCGATTAGAGTTTGAATGTACTAACAACACACCAGAGTACAAAGCACTTTTGCAGGGACTAAGGAAGGCACTGGACATGGACGTGCAAAATTTGGTAGTATTTGGTGATTCATAAATCATAGTCAAACAGGTAATAAATGCAATACATTGTTTATATCCGCATTTGAAGAATTACCAAACCGAGGTATGGGGTTTAATGCATAAATTTCTAGCATTCAATATAAATTCCATTCCTAGGATGAGTAATTCAAAAGTTGATTTACTAGCTAATGTTGCTTCTAAATTGTTTCCTGCTGAAGGTATTTCTCCTAACGTGTTCTCGGTCAAATTATTATTTAGGCCATCTATTCCTGACAACATCACAAACTAGCAAGTATTTGATGATGATCAACAAATCATCAATTTTTTGCATATGGAAGACACATTCCAGGATGCAGTTATTGATGAAAGCACTCATGACGAGAATCTCCAAGATTTCATCGTAATATCTGATCCTCGATCTCCAGAATCATCATCTAAGCTAGTAAACTCTATCCCCAAATCTGTTGTGATATTAGAGAAATTTTATGAACTACATGACAAGTTTAGAGGGGTATTCAATTGCAAAACAAACAGTTCCTCTTTGTTGTACAGAACTGTAAATTTAGGAACACGAGATAGTCCTCAAAATATCAATCTGGGAAAAGGGTGTTCTAAATCAGAAAGGTCTTCTTTTATAAAATTGTTCAAAGAATTTAAAGATTTATTTTCTTGGACATAATTATTTAAATACTTTCAACCCAAACATCATACAACATGTAATTCCTATGAAACCCCAAACTCAGCCTTTCCAACAAAAATTGAGGAAAATGCATCCTAAATTGGAACCTATCGTAAAAAAGGAACTAAATAAATTACTTACTACAAAGATAATTTTTCCAGTTAGGCATACTCAATGGGTATCTAACCTAGTCTCTGTAAGGAATAAGAGTGGAGAAATTCGACTTTATGTTGATTTTCAAAATTTAAACCGAGCATCTGATAAAGACAACTACCCTGTTCCTCCAATGGAACAAATTCTGTAACAAGTGTTTGGTTTTGAAAGACTGTCTTTATTAGATGGTTTCTCAGGATATAACCAGGTCCTTATGTCCCCTTTAGACCAACTTAAAACCACCTTTCATACCCCATGGGGCACCTACACCTACAAAAAAATGCATTTTGGACTGATAAATGTCGGTGCCACTTTTCAGAGAGCAATGGACATTTCTTTCTGTGGCCTCATCAACTAGTCAATTGTGGTCTATCTAGATAATGTCGCTGTATTTTCCAAAAACGAGAAAGATCACCTGTCTCACCTTAGGGATGTGTTAGAACAATGTCTCAAGTTTGACATTTCACTCAATCCTAAAAACTCAGTCTTTGCAGTAGAACAAGGGAAATTGATTGGGCTTATAGTTTCTAAATATGGAATGATAATTGATCCTGAAAGAACCCACGCCATTGGCAGCCTTCCCCCTCCTTCTTTCAAAAAGTCCATGCAATCCTTTTTGGGTAAAATTAATTTTGTTAGACAATTTTTCCCGAGTTCTTTTGAAATGGTTAGACCTCTACAAAATATGATTAAAATGGATGTTTTATATATATGGGGACCACAAGACAGACATTTTTTTTATTCTATTAGAAAATCCATAGTTGAGGCACCTTCCCTAATGAGCCCTGATTTTTCCTAGGATTTTACATTATATACTTTTGCATCTGACAGATCTTATGTTGTTGTGCTCACACAGAAGAACGTTGAAGGCAATGAGATACCCATCTTATTTATGAGCTCTTCCTTTAAAGGAGCAGAACTAAATTACCCCACAGTATATCAACAGACATACGCCATTTTTAAATCTGTGAAACATTTCAGATCTTACCTATTAAAATCCAAGACAAAAATTCTTGTTCCTTACCCTGCTATGAGAAATTTATTAGTGCAGAAAGAGTTGGGAGAGAAATGAGAAAATCACATGACATCACTTCACGAATATGACCTTGAAATAGTACCTGCCTAAATCGTTAGAGTTCAATGCCTTTGTAAATTGGTTGTTGATTAAGTTGTAGGTTAGAAAGGAAAGTAAATACTTCAACTATAAATCATCATGATGAAAAACAAATCTGTTGTGCACAAACTATGCCCAATTCTCGGTATGAGAATATCGTATTTTATTTGTTTCACAGAATTTCTCCTCGTAATATCGATCCTAAAAATAGAAGAGCACTAAGACTTAAACCTACATCTTTCCAATTAATTAATGATATATTATTTCATAATAATTTTGACGGTGTTTTTCTATGTTGTTTAGAAAAAGAGGAATGTGAAAAAGGTGTTGGATGAACTGCATTCCGGTGATGCCAGGGGCCATTTTTGTGGGGATACCACTGTTCACAAAGTACTAAGGGCTGGCTACTATTGGCCTACCTTGTTTAAGGATGCTCACATGTTGTCATGTAAATGTATTATCTGCCAAAAGGCTGCAGGACAGGTGAAGAAAGAAACTTTTCCTTTGCATCTTGTTATGGTGGACACACCTTTTCAGCAGTGGGGCCTAGACATTATAGGACCAATCAACTCCCCTTCCTCACAACAGTACAAGTACATTCTCATGAAAACTGACTATTTTACAATATGGTCTAAATCCTTACCATTAAAGGTAGTCAATATGAATCAAGTAGTGTCATTTCTGAACTCCCATATCATCACTTGATTCAAAATTCCTGAATATCTGTTTTTTGACAATGCTTCTTATTTTTCTTCCCTAGATATGAATGTTTTCACTCTGGAAAAAGGGATTAAACTAAAGTACTATGCTATCTATTACCCTTAAGGGAATGGTCTGGCCAATTCAACAAATAAGAATCTGATCAAGATTATAAAAAGGACAGTGTCAGAAAACCACAAGAATTGGCATAATGTGTTGTACAAATCACTTTGGGCTGATAGGGTAACTCCAAAAGCCTCCATTGGTAATTCTCCTTTCTTCCTCATTTTTGGAAGAGAATCCATCCTCCCCCCACATGTCTTTCTTCCTTCTCTGCATTTGTCCAAAAATTTCAAGAAGAAGAGTGTCCTCCTCTAGAAAATCGGATAAACGCTCTCTTAAAATTGGAAGAGGTAAGGACACAGGAAAAAAAAATTGGATCAACATCAACAAATTGTTAAAAGATGGTTCGATACAAGTTCATCCTCTGAAAGAAATTTTAATGTAGGGGATTTGGTCCTCAAATGGGACAAAGTGCACGAGAATAAAGGAGAACACACCAAGTTCCAAAACCTGTGGCTGGGGCCTTTCGTCATTTCTGGAAAATTGGGTCCAAGTTATTTTCGGCTACACAACTTAGAGGGACAGCCAGACACTTTTTCATTGAATGACCAGTCTCTTAAAAAATACTTCACTTAAAAAAAGCAGATCCACCCCTTTGTAAATATTTTAATTTACATTTTCTTTGCTGATTTTGGTTCTTTTCATTTTGCATGATTTTTTGTTTTTTCTGGATGATTATGTTTGAATCATTGTTCATTATCGAAGGGATTTGGATTTTTCATTAGAAACAATTGAGAACAATTTGAAGCATCTGAACTCAGATCAGTTACAGTAAGTTTTGTCCAGTCATTATTCCCGGTTTTCATTGAAATCTAAGGGAAACACGATGATCTTTAAAAAAAAAAAAACACTTCTAACGTCGTTCATGTTTTAAAGAAAACAACTCATAGTGCTTTCCCATCCTAGAGATGATTTCTTAATTGAAATCTAGATGTCCAAATTGCGATAAAAGTCATCAGAAGAGAAAAATGATTCTTAAGAGATCAACCCTTTCATTACCTGACTGTGAAATATTTTGTATCACCCCGCTCTCTTGATATCACAAAGTTCTGAAATTATTGTAAACATTTCTGGAGAGTTGGAAGCACCGTAATGTGTGGTAATTGTGTGTAAACTCGCCGAGATTCTGAACAGGTCTGTTGGTAGTGGGTAAATGCACACATGATACCAAGACAACTTCGTCGAGGTACTGAATAGGCCTGTTGGTAGTGAATCAATGCCGGGTTCGAAGATCTTCAGGTATGTTTTGATAGTTTGATTAGATGTCAGGATGCCTTTTGTCACAAATGGACAACTCTTGGACGGGATAGAAGTACTAGAGTGGGTTAAATGACATCCCTGTCAAGGCTATGGACGCCTGCTGGCAGTAGTGGCCCTGTCAATAGTATTGGATTCATTTGTGTAAACATCTCTACCCCTGTGATCTAAACGAGATACCATATTACAATTTCTTGGACATAACTTTACCCAATACTATGACTATGTTATTTTTTCTGAGTTATTGT
>JASDQU011310594.1:0-12699 GCA_032191745.1 Picea mariana | reverse complement strand
CAGCAAGCTGAGTCATTCAGAAAAATCTCTCAGGGTGGATTATCACTAGCAGAATGCACTTGGTACAGAGACATTTTGTACTTTCTGCAAGAGTTGAAGCCTCCTGATGAAATGGGAAAAAGAAAGGCAAGAGATTTAAAGCTCAAGGCGGTCAGATATTGCCTTATTGACCAAGTCTTGCACTGGAGAGATCCTCTAGGGGTGTTTCTGAGGTGTCTTAACCCACAGGAAGCCCAGAAAGTTATGTTTGATTTCCATAGCATCCTTTGTGGAGGGAATCATTTCTGGAAGACCACAACCCACAAAATTCTCAGGGTTGGGTACTACTGGCTCACCTTATTCATTGAAGTCTGCAGAGAAGTCAGAGCTTGCATCAAATGCCAAAGTTTCTCAGGAAAGCAGCAGCTCAAATCTCTACCACTAAAGCCTGTAGTAGCTTCAACACCCTTTCAACAGTGGGGGTTGGACTTCATTAGAGAAATTCATCCTCCTTTAAGTAGCCAGCACAGGTGGATCCTAACTGCAACAGACTATGTCACCAAGTGGATAGAAGCTGTCCCCACAAGGAGTGCTTCACACAAGGTAATTATCAGCTTCCTAGAGGATATCATAGCCAGATTTCGCTGTCCCAGCAGAATTGTCACTGATAATGCTACTTCTTTCAAGTCTGAGCCTCTGGTTAAGTTCTGTGAGCAGTTCAAGATTTCGCTAATTCACTCCACTCCCTTTTATCCTCAAGGATATGGACTGGCATAATCTTCCAATAAAAGTCTAATCAAACTCATTAAAAGATTATTGGAAGACAATAAGAGGGCCTGGGATTCAAAGCTCAAATTCGCTCTATGATCCGATCAAGTGACAATAAAGAGTTCCCTGGACACCTCACCTTTTCAACTTGTGTATGGGATGAAGGCTGTGTTTCCCACTCATCTAGCTTTACCTATAGAAAAATTCTTTGAAGATCATGAAGGAGAGCCACTACTATGGTTAGAAGAATTCATCAATTGGTGGAAGTGCAACAGGTCAGGGAGTAGGTAATGGACATAGCTCATAGTCATCAACAAAAGATCAAGCAGGCCTTTGACAGGAAGGTCAGGAAGGAGGAATTCGAGCCGGGAGATTTAGTGTTTAAGTGGGATGTACCCAGGAAGGATAGGGGCAAACACAACAAGTTTGATTCGCTCTAGATCAGACCCTTCAAAATATCTGAAGTATTCTTAAATAACATGTACAATTTACAGGATTTAGAGGGTGAAGAGGTTTTTAACGACCCAGTAAATGGGCATTTCCAGAATAAATGTTTTGTTTGAGCCTTAGATGACTCCTCTATTTTTTTAAATATTGTTTTTCTATTTATTTTTTCCTTAATAAATGACTCCATAGCCCAATGGAAGGAAACTGGAACCACAGAAGGAGTTCTTAGAGAATCGCAGGGATGACTCTATCCCCCATGGAGCCTAATGTTAGTGCCAATTCTTGCAAAGGGGTGTTTCTCTCTGATTTTAGGCCCTTAGTGTTAATGCATAGAAATGGGGTTGAAAAACCCATCAAATGTGTTTTATTCAAAGGTTGAAGTCACGAGCGCCAAGTGAAACACACAGAAGAAGTCCATTTTGGGCTTAAAATCAAGCGAGCGAGCATTTTGTTTCAACGGCAAGGATCCATAGATGGAGCAAATTGAAGGTCATTGGGTAAGCTTGAGCCACGGAGTTGCATGAGTTTTAGCGCATGGGCTCATCTCTTATGGCCAAAGTCACAAAATGATTAGTCGTTTCGGTATTCTGACTACTGGGACTTTGAAAGAAAAGGAGTCGTTTCTCCACTACATTTTGAAACCCCAAAATGCGAAATGTAAAATCCCCCAAGAGTCGTTTCGACATTCCAGCTACCAAGACTTTGAAAGAAAAGGGGTCACTTCTCCACTGCATTTCGAAAACCCGAAACACAAAATGTAAAATCCCCCAAGAGCCGTTTCGACATTTCGGCTACCAGGACTTTGAAAGACAAGGGGTTGCTTCTCCACTGCATTTTGAAACCCCGAAACGTGAAATGTAAAATCCCCCAGGAGCCGTTTCAGTATTCCGGCTACCGGGACTATCAAGGGTGAGGAGTTCACTCCCTCCCATTGTTGATAACCGAAATCCATGGAGTACCTTTGGTTTTAGCACAAGGTCACAACCCACTATCATATAGAAAGTAGGGCCAAAGGGAAAATATAGGCACCTGTTCAGACCACAGACGACTAAGAGCCGGATAAGGAAGAAATCCTAGCCATCGATGTTAAGGGAAGATCAAGTCATTGGTTTGGATAGGGAAATTTTGCAACACAGGGTATCGAGGATCCTAGACACAACATAAGGAAATCCTCGAAAGGGAAATGCTAAAGCGTCTTTGAAGACAATTGCATGGCCTTGTGGTTACGTTGATATTGAAACTCTCCATGGAATGAAGGCTGGCCTACAAGCTTTGGGAAGCTGACAAGTGGTCTCTCTCTACATATTCAATCTCGGCCACCCTCCATGGAATAAGAAGTTAATCAATATTGAGCAGGTGGTTGAGACCTCATCTCAACCCATAAATGGAAGGAGTGGGAAGGGTCAAAAGTAGTCAGCTCATGGTACAATGATGGATAGTTTCCCTGCAGAAGCCATGTCATCTGAAGCAGTGTCAGACAATAAGTTGCATGTACAGTCTGAAGGAATATCATGCGCACATAAAGCCTTAAATGAGGTAGCTCATCTACCCTCTTGGGGCCAAGGAGCTAAATTACTCTGAGTATATAGACTCGGTTTTGATATTTTTGTAAGCATGGATGGTAGAGAAGAGCTCCCGACTGTACTGTTTTAATAAAGCATTGGTTTTCCTGGATATGTATCTGTATATGAAATTTCCTTGTTTAGTGTAAGGCAACTCTCTTTTTCATCTTGTTTCGATCTCATATTGAAATGGTTCATGATTGATTGATTCACATGAATCGTCATGATTGTGTTATGATAAAGGATTTATTATAACGTTGTTATGTTCTTTTAGTGTTTCTACTTTTGAATATAAGAAGTTATTGTGTTCAAAATTTTCTTCTATAGGCTGTTGGAAGCTGGATTCCTACAACATCCCTTCGCATTTCCTCACAGAAGTATTCCTCCTACTCACCCTTATTACAACTTACTGTCTGAAGTTGAACCAAGACCTCATCTGCTTGTGCATGCCTGGCCTAGTTTCTGAGTTAGAACGATATTGTTCCAAGTTTACTTCCATTCATCACCCTCTATCAACAAATAGTGACACAAGCTAATGGGCTTCAGGCTTACTCCTGCTCCAATCCAGGAGTGACTTCTGATGCCAACAGATGGTATCCCACTCAAGTACCTATGAATCTTAACGTGTTCATCCTTGATGAAAGAGACATATTTCAGTAGCTCTAAAAACCTTCTCTCATACTCATCTATGGTCATGCTCCCATGTTTGAGTTCAAACAAATCCTTCATTTTCTTATCATAGTATCATTTGGTTAAGTATTTCTTTTGAAAATACCTCTTGAATTCCATCCGAGTAACCTTCTTGTTACAAATGTGTTACACTTGTACAAATTTGTCCCACCAGATTGATGTTTTTCCTTTGAGTTGATAGATGGAAATTCTTAATTATTCTTGTGAGGAGTGATTATGTAACTGGAAGTACTTCCTCATACCCAACAACTAGGTCTCTTCATCCTCATCCTTCTTTTGTTCACCATCAAATGTAGAAGGCTTGATCTTATTCATCTCTCCTTGTAGCTCATGTATTCTAGGCCTCCTCTTATGCTTTCTTATAGGGGATGGACTTGAATTGTTGTGTGATCTCCTAATTGAATCCTTGGGGAGTGTTGGTCATGCCTGCCAACACTACTCGTTCTTCTCCTCTGATCATGATATCTGTGACTCCTTGATTTGCTTGTCCCAGTCTCATTATCCATCTTATTCTCTATTATGTCCAAGCTCTACATTGACTTTATGTTGAAACCTTCTTACTGCTCCCTAGATCTCATAAGCCTCTCATTATAAGCTTTATAACTTTGGACATCCTTTTGCATATTTTTTATGGTTTCTACTAAGTTCATGCTTTCATCTTTGTCTTCTCCATGTTCATTTGAATTTGTACCTTCCTTACTCAAACTCACATACAACCCCCTAACTTCCTCTTCATGGGTGTAAGTCCTCTAAGTATCTTCCATTTTGTTGATCTCTGTGTTGATCATGTTTTGATCTAAATTATGTTAAATCTGCAAAATGTGCAGGAAAAAATATTTGTTAGACTAAATAATTTAACAAATTCATGAAAATTATGCACAATTCTATTCCAATAATGCATCAGAATTATTTCTTTCGATTTCTTGTGAAATTAACTGCCCAGATCAATTTTCTAGTTGGTTATCTAGACTCTTCTTCCTAATAACCTTCCATGAACATGCCATCAACACTTAACCATTTTTCCATCTACGTGGGCTCACAGATTCATAACCTTGTAACTTTCATTTCATAAGTTCATCCAAGAAGTCTCAATACTTAACCATTTTTCCATCTACATAGACTTGCTAACTCTCAGACTCATAATCTTGTAACCTTCCTTTCATATGTCTATTCGAGAAGTCTCAACACTTAAACCATTTTTCCAACTACATGAACTTGCAGACTCATAATATTGTAACCTTTATTTCATAAGTCCTTCTGATAAGTCTCAACACTTCACCATTTTTCCATCTACCCAGACTCGCAGACTCATAACCTTGTAACCTTCCTTTCATAATTCCATCCAAGAAGTCTCAACACTCAACCATTTTTCCATATACGTGGAATCGTGGACTCACATACTCATAATATTGTAACCCTCCTTTCATAAGTTCATTCGAGAAGTCTTAACACTTAACCATTTTCCCACTTCTTACCGTAGTTTCGTGGGACTGACACTTGGCCTTCCACATGGCTCCACATTAACTGCCACTTGCCACCCATTTCCACCGTGTATATGCTACTATGGAAGTACAAATCAAACTTATTCCACGTCATCTTACAGGTGGCCCTCACATCATGCTGATGTCATCGTACAGAAAAATACGAATTTTTTTCCGATTTCACCTAATTTTGAATTTTTCCAAAATACCCAAAAAAGTCCAATTCCGCTTAATTTCGAAATTTCTTTTTGGCCTCCATTGGAAATCTATGACCAATATCAATAGAACAAATTTTGGGATTTTTCACATGGATTCGACCGTTATACCTGTAGTTCGATTCATGTGCATCGAATTCCTCATGAATTCCTCTATGGAAACTAGGGATTTTTCCCAATTTCACCTAATTTCACCATGAAGGAATAGAACTTCCAAAATTTTGGCCAATTCATCTAGATAAACTTCAATTTAACCATTGTAGAAATAAATTCCTCGTGTGCACCACTAGTTGATATTCCTAGAATGGATTCATTCAATTCACCCACTAATTGGAAATATATTTAAACAATTTTCACCCAGTCTGCCATGGCCTTACTGTAACTTCAAATTTGACCACTTACAGGTCTAAATTTGTTTGGAAAAAGATTATAAATAAGGAATATCTCATCTATAGAACAAATTTCTCCAACCTCCTTGTGAAATTCCTCTCAATTTCACTATTGTAATTAAAAAAAAAAAAAAGAGTTGCAGACATCCTCTACAACTACATTTTGGAAATTTTTCGACATGCACTCTATTAATTGGAGCCATGCAAGTTCAGTGTTGAAAACTGGAGCTCTCATACCACTTTCTAATGTACCCATTACCAACCACTGAACACAATTTCTTTGATACACTTTGTAATGTACCTAGCAAACCATGATGGGCCACGCCACGCAAAACTCTCTATTTTACCACTCTGATACCATTAAATATATTGATATGTTTTTCATATGAATAGAGTTAAATGAAATAATAAAAAAATTCAACAATAATAATTCATACATATAGACAATAAAAATTCCATAATAGAACATCATAATTCATAACATAACATTTTCATAAATACATAAAGATAATTATCTTTAGTGAACTAGACACCAACTAGATGTAGACCTTTCATGTTTCTCCCAGCCATAGACCACAATGCTCATAATATTAATAGTTGGTCACCCCCGAGCTAGGGATAAAATCTACCCTCGAAAAGGAAGTTCTAAGCCAATCTAAGGTCTGACACTCAACAAAAATTCTCAACTTCAGGTGCCTACCCTTGCAACCAGTCTACATTCTCTCATTCCCCACATGCATGTCCCACCCCAAGAAGTGTGCCTCTTCTCTTGTCAACAATCCCTCATCTGCCCAATTCCCTTTATAGGGTTTCAACAACAAGTCGAACAGGAAGTCTCAGACCCCTGTAGCTGCAACTTGGCCTCTAGAAACCATCCTACAGTCCCAGATCCCCCACATGCCTGTCCCACCCCAAGAAGTGTGCCTCTTCTCTTCTCAACGGTCCCTCAGCTGCCCCACTTCCCTTCCAGGGCTTCAACAACAGACTGGGCAGGGAGTCTCATAGCACTGTAGTTGGATCTTGTCACCTTGGGAATTAATTCCCAGTAGTTCCCTCACCTTAAGGGAATTCTCACGGGCTCAATAACCCACTTCCTCCACACATCAAATCTTTCACTTGGAAAGAAATACCTATGGGTCTAATAACCCACTTCTTCGACCATGAGACTGACAACCCGACTCTTCGACCTATGATAGAATCGGGTACTAGTACATATGGTATCATGGATGAGTGAAAAATGGTAAGAATCATGAAGGAATAATAGCCCAATGGGTAATTACACTATATCCCCAAATATATATATATATATATATCCATGTGTCCTTTAAGACACATGCCACCCAAGGGACTCCCTTTTTCCATTAGTAATTCATTTCCTTGCCCTGGTAACTTAGTATAAGATAAATTTATATCCATACTTTAAACTTAGGAATAATAATATAATATTCCCTGAGGATTAATCCCTTAAGCTTAGTCGCTTCTTAGACTTTGAGCCCCCTTTCGCATCATAGTGGAGTTTATCCCCCCATCTATTTTGTGTGGAAGGTTGACAAAAGTGATGTATTTTATTAAAATATGAGTGTTTACATATTACAATAATAAGCACATTGACCTTTTAACTAATCTAGGCTCTCGAACCTAATAGTCACATAGGTACTATGTCCTATAATTTCTAATCCAGATTATTTTCAACACAAAATGAGAGAGGAGATATAATAAAGAAATGTATAGAGATATATTGGATATAAAATAATATAACATATATTTATTTTATATAACCATAAAGATAGAGATACAATAATACACAATTTATATTAATGAGCGAAATGTACAAAACTATAGAAATACACATTGAAAAACTCGCGAGATTGGTGGAAGCTTATCTCTAACAAGAGATGTGACAGCTACAAACATTCGAAAGAAGATGGTTACAATGAGTCTCTAAATACCTTTTTAACATAAATAAAATCAGAAACCCTAACCCCCAAAGATGAAAAGCCAACAGTTTTGGGGACCTTGTTTTGGGTAGTTTGGTGTATCAACTTCCTTGGGGTGTAACTTTGGCATACGATAGCTCGTTGGAGAGTTATCGTCGATGAGATTCATTTTGGAGTCTCAATCAAAGCCTTTGATTAGCTTTAAGGTGTTTTATCCCCAAAAAAACTTCATTTAGGCCCTCAAAATGGCCCCGAAAGTTTGAGAACCAAAAAACAACTAAAAATAGTAAATTGCCAGAAGGTTGTTTGGAGGCAGTTGGAATAGGTGGGTGGCCACAGATATCCACCTGAATCAATATCCTGGCTCTCTAGCCTATAAAACATGTGTAGAATTGGGGTTCAGCCCAGGGGCATCACAAAATTTATATGAATAAATTTTATTATAATAAATAAATTTTATATTACAAATAATATAGTTTGCATCAGTATATAATCTAAATTCATTTTAAATTTCAATCAAATTTCTAATTTTTTAATCATTTCACATTAAAATGATAAAAAATATATATCTTAAGAAATTTAATCTATAATAACATTTATCCATGATAATTTATTTGACAATGATGATGACCATGATTAACTTCCAGTGAGACCGAATTGGTCTATTGGACCTTAAGAGTGTAAGGGGTTACTTGAAATTCTTTAGAATTTTGTTTCTATGCTTGAAAAGCATTAAGAGAAGTTTTCCAAGATCCTCATTGTTTTGTTGAGTTAAAAGGTTAGGAAGGTTGGTAGTGTGAAAAATATTTTGAAATTGAGATCTAATATGGGTATAGGATGGACAATTCAACCTTCTTAGTGTCACGAAGGTGACATACTCTTTCATCCCATGGTGTTTTAGGAATTGACCAATGCCCAGTTTCACTATTGAGCTTGTGAGGATTTGTTCTTATCATAGCAATGTTTTTTTTTTTCTTTACACTTGTCAAAACATAGAGATAATTATGATCTTCTAGATTAGGGTTGATTACATTCTTATAATACCTTAATTTTGTTTTCCCTCTAAATCTTTATCACACCACATTTTCTCCTTAAAGTTTTATTTGATAATATTATTAATAGTACATCATTTTTCTGCAAAATGGTGTCTTCCATGATTCCCTAATAGTTTAGACACATCTTTATGCCATCCTCCCTTGATTCGATGGTGGTTACAATTGGATTTTGATGCAATTTTTGGAAGCTTCTTGTCTTCCATGTTGTTTAAATTGTTCTTATACATTACATATCTAGTTATATTCATGATCTCAATGGGGGAAATGATTATCTCTAAGAGGAGGATGAGACAGGACATATTTTTTTTAATTTTTAAATTATAGGCTATAAAACTTGTTTGTATTTGATCTATCTTTCTCGAGGATTCACGAGAGATACTATGTATCCCTAGACTTCACATCCATAAAGAATAACATGAGTAACAAGAGTCTCAAATAGGATTTTATTCAGATCCCATATCCAAAGATCGACTTATTTACAATTGTTTTCAAGCCCATAATAATCTTTACATCCCCCAATGATCCTTTTCTCAATGTTATAATTCCAGTTGAGCTTGCAGTGAGTATACATAGTATTTGTATGAAGTCACTTGATCCAAGTTTTTGTTCTCAAGTACAAAGTTATCATAAGTGATGTTATTGTATTTAATGGTCATGACCTTAGTCTTGTCATTATTAACAATCAAAACCATATTGGAGCAAAAATCCTTGAGGATTGTTAGTTGGTTTTCAATATCGTGGTGACTCCTCAGAAAAATCCTTGAGCATTTTTAGTTGGTTTTAATATCAGGGAGATTCCTCACCATAAGAATGATATCATCAGCATAAAGAAGAAGATTTATGACTATACCAATGAGAGTAGGGTCGACACAACCTTATTCTTCCAAGCAATCATCTAATTTGTCAATGTATATGGAAAAACGGGTAGGGGACAAGCAACAACCTTGCTTGACTCCAATATTACTGTTAATATCTTTCGACCAACCCTCACTATTTTTAAACTTGGAAATAATGTTCTCATACATCTTTATTGCAGTAGCCCTCAACTCGAAATCCACCTTGATCTCTTCCAACCTATTTCAAACATTTTTCCTAGGAACCGTGTCAAAAGCTTTTATAAACTCAACAAAACAAAAAAAAATATTGGTTTTAATATTGCAAAATTGCTCTGCAATAATCCTAAAGGTAACAAGATGGTCCATAGTTGAATGATACCTCCTCAACATGACCTGGCCTTTAGCTCTTTTAACGTGACATTCTATCCAAAGGCCAATCTTCTTTTCCAAAATAATTCCATAAAGCTTGGCTAAAATCGAACTAATGATAATGGTCCTATAATTATAGGGAATGTTTATAGCCCCATTTTTAAAAATAGGAAAAATTAATCTTTGCATCCAGGGTTTAGGGAAACCCTACTTGAATGCTAAACTAAAGAAATTGAGTATGTGGGGAATGAAGATAGGCCCTCCGATTTTTTAAAAATTTCAGCTTCGTAACCTTCAATATCCTTAGCTTTACCATTTGCAAGAAGATTAACCTCGAACTCTATGTCATCCAAAGAAAAAACTTCATCCTTTGCAGGGACAATAAGAATGGTGTCCATGGCATTAAGGAACTCATAAATACTTTTAAGGTAAGAATTCCATTCAATTAAGGGAATCATATTTCTTTCTTTAGTATTGAGGTTTATAATTTCCCTCCAAAACTTCTTAGGATCAAACTTAGATAGCTGTGAAAGTTGTTCTTGTCTTTTATTGATATAGTACCTTGTTATCCTTTATATTTAGTGAAATATCGATATAATTTTTAAATAATTTTTTGTTTTAGTTTAAAATTAAAATTAAATATACCATGTATTTTCTGAATTCTCTCTACCACTGTAAAAAAATTATTTTATCATAGTATTATCTTAAGAAATATTCTAACCACGACTTTTAGACCACTCCAAAACTGGAACTTCATCACAACACTCTTGTATTACACCTTCTAACGGTTGGAGATATTCCTTACAATAGAATTGGTTAGCGATTGATTTGGATTTGTCGGAGGTTGTTGAGAAATTCTCTCAACCTCTCTCTCAAGTGTAGAATAAGCTGAATCTAACAACAATTTTGTAAATGTATTTATATTGTGTGTATTCTTAATGAAAAGGAAGATTTTGTGTGCAATTAGTTTCTCCATTTTGGTATCAGAGCGGTGGGTAACTCCCTCATGGAAGGGTCTAGAAAGAGATGAGAGTAGAATAGTTTTTTATATGTAGCGTTAGTTTTTTTTGTGTTTATTTTTCGGTATTGTAATCCTGATCTGTGTGTAGAAGTCATATCCATTAATGCCAAGAAAGTTTTTTTGCGTCATTTTGCATGTGAAAGAAGTTACAACGAAAACTACGCTGGAGAAAATTGAAAAAGAGAGCAGAGTTGTATGGAGGATCCATCATGTCATTAGATTGTTGATTTTTTTGCTAAATTATTTGTTGCTATAGATGGCATGAAGTTTATGATATCATAGAAGACCGGGTGAAGATGCCCACTCAATACATTTCTCGCTCTGCAATTAAGTGACATGTATCAACAACATTTGGAGTGACACTGTGCCCAACATAAAAGAGTTGGCGTAGCCCCCTCACTGATTTGTGTCTCTCAAAGTCTTATGACATCACAAATCTACGGTCTTGAGACTCGATCAATTGTTGCTACTGGTAGACCTAAGTGGATTGTAGACCATGTACATGGTTTGACAGGGGCACTCTGATTTATTGCCAAGCTCTACAATAGAATGAAGTTGCAGACAAAGTTCCTACACATATCGTGGTGAAAAATTTCATGTGATTGCATGGAGTTGTATGGAGTTTTAATATTCAAGATTTATAGTGTGAATATATTGTTTTAATTAGACGTTTGTAAAATTAAATGATACAAGAATCAATGATGTAGAACCATAAAGAATAAACCAAATATAGAACATGGTAACATAATTTAAGCTGGTGTGTGCGGAAGCCTATATCTTTTCACTAGATGGCCACTAGTTTGGTTACGTTTACAACATGTTATAAAATGGATGGATCTTGTTGTGGTTCAAGTTTCAAATGTTGGACACACCTACCACACTTAGAGGGGGGGGTGAATGAGTGTGGGGATCTTTTTCCCAAAACTTCCTTCTTACACAAAAACTCCGTAGTTAACATTCAACATTTTCTCATTACTCGTTGCTTTCATTTATAATCAGTTAGATGTGAATACATATCAGCAACATATCATCAACAAATCATCTCCACAAGGAACATAAGGAACACAAGATGTATGTACAATTTTTCTTTTTATTATGGACTTCAATCCGGGGGTTTTTCAGCAACAACTGAATAGAGTAAAACTCTAAAAGAGCACCAGCTCTATATGCAAGAATCATCTTACATTCTCATCACCAATTGAGATGAGGCAACAATCCTCAACATATATCAATCTGTCAACATAAACAAGTGCTTCAACCATGCACCAACCTGTGCCAAACAACTTGTAATCAACCTGTACCATAAACAAGTGCATCCAACCATGTTCCAAGTATATACCAATCACGTGTCAAATAATCATCAACAACAACTCATAAATATATACCAACATCATCAACTATACACCTCATGTATGTGCCAACTCATCAACTGCTCGTCTCAACCATGACTAGTTTTGGATTAGTCAACAACCCCAACTTGAAATAATCAATACTTTGTACCTGTAATGAATAAAGATCTGAAACTGATAAAAAATGTTATTCAGTGTGTTTTATGCAATTCCTCCAGGTGGCACTACTTGGAAACTCTCATAAGAGGTGTTATAGCAGAAATGACATACCTTGTTGAATTCTGGCTTATTCTAGAGAGCGACCTTGTAGAGCGTGGCCCACACAAAATATTCATTGAATTGATATGAAAATTTTACACAACATACTACAACAAGTACCCTAACCAACACATTTGGTCTCATTGAATTTGGATCTTTTATGAATAAGTTATGACATTTTTACCCGAAACACATGTTTTTGACTAGTTTGAGGACTAGCCTCAAACCCTATTTTCCACGGAGTGTAACTCCCAAAATACAATGACCCACAAGAATTTTTTTTTAAAATAGATACTTGGTTATCTTTTCTCAATGGAATATAAATTTCACGGTCTAAATCATT
>JASDQU011310593.1:16238-30380 GCA_032191745.1 Picea mariana | reverse complement strand
AAGGAATTAGGGTTTTGGACTAATCCAGGTCATTGGGTTAGGGTTTTGGATGCTGCTAGCTCCTATATGTATATTGTATTGTAAACAATGTAACATTATGAATGAATATAATATATGCTGGTTTTCCCGGTTTGGGTTTCCAGGGGAAAAATATCTGTGTAAGGTTTGTATTTTCCATTGTATCTTTTCTGAATATCTGTTTACAGTATACATTGTACAAGGTTAGAATTTACAGTTAAGGCATATCTTGTATTTCTTGGTACATGGTTGAGAATTTAGGTTGTGACGTGTTTGTGAAGTTGTTGGTGTAGCTTAAGGCTGCATATCAGTGAGGGTTTGATGTCTAGTCCATGTGAGGGTTATTACACTTGATCGTGATTGTATACACATGTATGGAACATGACTAGATAGACATAGATGAACTTGTTCAAGGGATATGTATGATGATGTATGAATAGGGAACATATATAGATTGGAAACAGTGATAGGTTACAGGTTGATGCAATAGAGGCAATAATTTTCTGATTTTTAGAAAGGTGAAAACCCTAGATTTATAAAGGTGTAAACAGACTCCAGTATAGATAGGCTGCATACATATGAAGGATGCAATATAGAAAGTTCACGTACATATGCATGCTACAACATATACAAGTTGTGTATTTGTTGGTATTTTGTTAGAACATGTTCATTACTAGTACAGGTTGATCACAAGTTATTGGTACAGGTTGGTTATAGGTTCTTAGTAGAGATTGGTACATGTTTACAATGGTATATCTCACAGTGACAGTGTGGCAGTTATTTCATCATTTATTTGACACTTATATTTAAGGGAAACATGATGGGGCAAGGTGATCCAGGTGGATATTGGTGGCCACCCACCTGTTCCAAATTCCAACTGTCTATTCTTGATAGTTTTCAGTTCATCACGTTTCTTTGCTATGGGGATACTTCTTTGTAATTATGGGTTCTTCAATTATGAGGGTATCTTAAAGCCCTACACAATATTCAAGTGGATATTGGTGGCCTCCCATCTAGTCCAATTGTCTATTTTGGCAGCTTTCATCTCAGTTCGTCTTTCTGTACTTTTGGGGCCGTTTTGAGGTCGTAAACAACATTTTTTTTGGATTTCCACAGTCAAATTATTGACAGAATCAAGGTTTGGTGGAATAATTTTTATTTCTCGAAAATACATTTCGAACGGGCTATCAAACGCCTAAAACAAAGATCGTATGCAAAAGTTACGACCCTGAGAATTTGATGTACTAACTTACCCTAATGGGGCCCACATGAATTTTGGCACTTCATCTCCTAGGGTTAGGTTTTTGGATGTATAGGGTTTTGAAATTCATGTTTATTGTAAAAAGGCATTCAAAGCCTTAGCGTACTCATCTTCTTGTGAATGAGCATAGCCATCATATCTCTTCTTAGAGATAAAGCTGCCACCATTCTAGAGAGTCTTGCATTCTGTACTTTTACAGTCTCTGTACATTCCTTTCATTAATAAAAATCATGTATTTATTTGTTTCTATGTTTCTGGCAATATTTATGTGTATTTCATTGTAATATCTCTTCTTTCATTTCGTTCCAAAAATAATCTGGATCGATGGTATCATAGTAGGTTGCTCTTGATTGTTTTTCAATGCATGTCCCCGACGAGGTCCGAGTATAGCAAGTTGGGTCTCGAGCTTGTCTCTCTTGAGGACAATCGCTATCGCACGCCCAAGAAACTGTCCATGGTGGAAGAAAATAAAAATGGCAGAGCATAATATTATATTAACGTGTTGCTTGAGGAAGCTCTTGCGCGACAGAGGGATGAAATGATGGATAATTTTTCCTACATCCTTCAACTCCTTTCGATAGAAACAAACACATATTCATCAATAGACAACTTTGGATTAAATTCTCCCTTCAAGGTACAAGTTAACTTTGATATTCCCATATTTGAAGGTCATATAGATGTGGATGCCCTAGAAAAATCATTAAATCTGATAGAAGGTTATTTCTCTATTCACAATTTTTCCGACAGGGAAAAGATCACCTTTGCACTCCTCAAGGCTCTCCCCCATGTCAAACATTGGTGGGAAACTTGCTGGGAACAACTTTCCACAGAGGAATATGGAATATATGGGGTCGATCCCACTTGGTATTATTTTGTGGATGCGGTCAAGGAATACTATTACCTTGTTGATAACTATGAAGACCAGTACATGAGATGGACCACACTACAACAAGAGAAGGGCCAAACAATGTTAGAGTTCACAAGTAATTTCCATACCTTACGTACCAAGATGGGTATCAAAGACTCTGGGTGGCATATGGTTCTGAAATATCATGGGGCTCTGCATAGGTACTGTTGGCCCTTGACCAAGTTTTGAGGAACACTTGGTCATATTTGACCATTTTTGGACTTCGACAGCCTATCAAATATGGAGTGTCAGGTGAAGCAGAGATCATGGGATCTTAGTCCACTTTTGGGCCCCTTTTAGGGTTTTGGGTTAATGTAATGGGAAAGGGATGTCGACCCGTAGGTTTACCCATGCTTAGGCCCACTTTTGTAATGTATAAATAGAAGGATAGGCAATGTAAGAAGTAGTAGATATGATTGCTTAGTACAATTGGTAGTGCATCTATGTGATGTTGAATAAGTGCTCTGTGCAAACTGTGTAAGGCTTGCAAGGCTAAGTGCAAGTTATTGTGAGGTTGCTATAGAAAGCTAAGTGTTGTAATGCAAGGAAGAAGGATCTAGCGAGCTACACATATCTTCTGTCCTATGCGAAGAAGGGTTTTGGAAGCTTTGTGCTTGTAAAAAATTGAAGATGATAATAAAGAAGAAGATATTGTGGACGTAGCCCCAGGGTGGGGGTGAACCACATAAATCTGTGTGTTATGCTCTGTGCTTTGATTCAATGTGTTTATCTTTTCTTATGCTATGTTCTTTGATATATCCACTTATGCTCTGTGCTTCTTAGATATATATGATTTTTAGATCTAATGTGTATGAGAAAGCTTAGTGCCGATCTACTGGATCTGATCTGGGTTACTATGGTTAAGTGCTGAAATATTGTAGATCTGAGTGTACACTACGATGCTCTATGTTGTCTGCGAAGTATAATAAGGATTGAATATTAATGAATGATCGATGCTAAGTTCTCTGTAAATGATATAATCACATATCTGTGTCTCAACTAAGGTTGCAGACACCCAAGTCTTGCAACCATCCTTGCCTCTACCTCAGGTGAGACTTAATCTGCTTTGCAGGTGTTGCCGAAAGGGCCGATAGTTAGGGCTTTGTTGGTGTGCTCTTAAGCATTGAACCCTGGGTCTTCCCCTATGCCAACAAATGGTTTCGTTGCTAGGACCTGAAAATATGATTGCTGGGAACTGAGGAAGAAGAAACTTTGTACAAAAGNTGGGGGTGAACCACATAAATCTGTGTGTTATGCTCTGTGCTTTGATTCAATGTGTTTATCTTTTCTTATGCTATGTTCTTTGATATATCCACTTATGCTCTGTGCTTCTTAGATATATATGATTTTTATATCTAATGTGTATGAGAATGCTTAGTGCCGATCTACTGGATCTGATCTGGGTTACTATGGTTAAGTGCTGAAATATTGTAGATCTGAGTGTACACTATGATGCTCTATGTTGTCTGCGAAGTATAATAAGGATTGAATATTAATGAATGATCGATGCTAAGTTCTCTATAAATGATATAATCACATATCTGTGTCCCAACTAAGGTTGCAGACACCCAAGTCTTGCAACCATCCTTGCCTCTACCTCAGGTGAGACTTAATCTGCTTTGCAGGTGTTGCCGAAAGGGCCGATAGTTAGGGATTTGTTGGTGTGCTCTTAAGCATTGAACCCTGGGTCTTCCCCTATGCCAAAAAATGGTTTCATTGCCAGGACCTGAAACTATGATTGCTGGGAACTAAGGAAGAAGAAACTTTGTACAAAAGAAAGCTCTGTGCATAGATCTCTTTCCCTAGTGCACAACTTTTTACTCGACCTGTGAAACTTTGTGCCAGGAATAAGGTCGAACCTAAAGAAAGGAAGATCATATATGAAGAAAAGAAGCAAGATCTGAACGCTCTGTGCTCTAAGAAAGAAAAAGTGGAAATTTCTGAAAGAAAGAGGTCAGATCTACAGAAATGAGGTAAGATCTGTAAGCTCTGTGCTCTAATAAAGGTAAGAATGGTTAAAAGTTCTTAGATCTGGAAGCTTTGTGCTTTGTAGAAGTAAGATAAGTGGAATTTTTTGTTTCTAGAGCATGGATCTAGGTATGTTTGATAGATTCTTTCCTAGATTAAAAACTAGGGCATTAATAGATGAAAGAAATTTTGATATGAATAGATCTGATAAGTATCATGATAGATATGTTATACCTATGCATAAAAAGAATGTCTGGAATAAAAAATGGATGCAGGATCCTAGAAAGATTTTTTTTGCAGGTTAGCTATCACAATTCTAGTGTGCAGTACAAAAGAGGCTAGGGATAATTTAAAATAAATCGAGGATTAATCCTATGTTACAGTTACAGAAAAACAGACCATCTAGCTAAGGAATGCCCTGGTAGAATACCTAGTTGTCTCTATTGCAAAGCTATGGACCATGAGGTATTAGATTGCCCTAGAATGATCGCTAAGCTTGAATGAATAAATATGAATCAATAATACCATAAGGAAGATCCAGAAAAGGAAGAAACCCAGCAAGAATCAGAGAAAGTATTAATACAGATGAAGGAAACCCTGAAGGAACATAAAGATGTCCGATTACCAGATATCTTCAAAGAAAAGGAGCAAGTCGAAGCAAGAATAGGGGACTTCGACATTGACTGTATTCTTGATGAAGAAACACAAGTGAAAANATAAAAAGAATGTCTGGAATAACAAATGGATGCAGGATCCTAGAAAGATTTTTTTTGCAGGTTAGCTATGACAATTCTAGTGTGCAGTACAAAAGAGGCTAGGGATCATTTAAAATAAATCGAGGATTAATCCTATGTTACAGTTACAGAAAAACAGACCATCTAGCTAAGGAATGCCCTGGTAGAAGACCTAGTTGTCTCTATTGCAAAGCTATGGACCATGAGGTATTAGATTGCCCTAGAATGATCGCTAAGATTGAATGAATAAATATGAATCAATAATACCATAAGGAAGATCCAGAAAAGGAAGAAACCCAGCAAGAATCAGAGAAAGTATTAATACAGATGAAGGAAACCCTGAAGGAACATAAAGATGTCCGATTACCATATATCTTCAAAGAAAAGGAGCAAGTCGAAGCAAGAATAGGGGACTTCGACATTGACTGTATTCTTGATGAAGAAACACAAGTGAAAATGATGCCAAAAAGAACTTGGGAAGCTATAGGGAAGCCTGCCATGATTCCTTCACTGGGAGGAATAGGACTATTTAGAGGAAAACTGATGATATTATGTGGAAAAATCACTCAGATACCTATGACAGTCAATGGAACTTCGATAGAAGAAGATTTTGAGATTATCAAATTCATTGAGGACATCGCCCTGTTTACTATGCTACTCAAAAAACCTTGGATTGAAAGAGGTCAAGCCAAAAAGAAGAAAGAAGAAGAGGTTTTAGAACATCAAAGACAAGAGTTAAATGATTTCATGACAAAAAGTATTACACAGTTGATAGAAAAATAGGAGAACCGCTCGAAGCCATATGACACTAGAAGCCCAAATGTCCAGACCAAAGCTACACAAAAGGCTGAAATTTCTACCCCAGACAAAGAAAATGTGATATACCTAAACCCTAGGAGAGAATCTCACCAGCAAGAAGTGACTATGTCCAACGAAAATAAGAATGAAAATGGGAAGACAATCATTGAGATGAAGCCCATTGGAAATAAGGCTAGAAAGATACGTAAGAAGAAGTCTAAGATTGAAAAATTATAGAAGATCTTAGAGGGTACCTCACAACAAGACACTTTGCAGAATTGGAGCTTTGTTGGGATATCAGAACAACAACATATGCCACTTCGCTGAGGTGAAGTAATATAGCCGTTGGAAGCCAATATAACCATTTGACTGCCTCTTCGAATGGGTCAAAAAGCATTTATGGCTTGCCACTAGACAGTTTCTAAGTTTCCCTACTTAGTCCGTTGTGCCACGCATCGAGAATTCTTTTTTTTAAGTGAGAATTTGAGCCTGAAGCCTAATATTACTTCACCCTGTGATCATTTCCTTATTCTCATACCATTCAATGTAGTCTCTGAATTCATTTCACACCCGATCTAGTTGACTCGAGCTTGTATGTCGGATGAGCTCAGCGTTGTTGAGAAAGTAGTTGAAGAAGTTTTGATTGACTTAATGACTAAGAGAGTCATGTAAGAGTGAGGATTATCTACAAGAGTCCAAGCATTGTCAATGAGAGGACTCCAGGCCTGCCCTTCCACTGCTCGCGTTGGTCCATCCCGATCAACCAATGAAAAATGGACCAAGCACAGGGATGACATCACAAATGACAAGATTATCCCATTCATTCTACCTACTTACTTACCACCTCTAAGCAATGCCATCAACCATGATAGTGTACCATGAGACTTTGAGTACACCTTGATCACCGCATACCTTCCGTAAGGGGTGCGCGTAGTTTTTGCTGACCAGGATAAGCTCGCAGCACTGAAATTTAATGATTTTAACCTTGGAGATCATAAAGCTTACAACATGTTAGCCCCGCATAAGTACTTAACCCAGACCAAAGGCAAGAATTCTAAGATTTTCCCACAGTCATGGACCTAGAACCTCGCACAATCCACACTGCTTAATGTAATGAATATCATGCACTTCGACAAACACCAGGAAGTCAACGCATGCATCAAGTTGTTGCTGTCCTGCTACCACAGAGGATACTTATGGTTGGACAACCACATCACTGTGGATACGACCTTGATCAATCAGATCATAGGACTTAGTATGCAAGGCCCTAACCCACATGATTTTTACCCTGGAAAGACTTCAGACCGAGCACTAACGCAAAGGATAAAAGAAACTTATGGAAATGTCAAGAAAGGCACGTGAGGTTACAAGGTAGCCTCTATCCAGAGTGGAGCAGTGCACCTTGCCTGTTATCTGATCGTAGGAAAGCTAGTTCACAAGAACAGACCAACACAAGTGACTGGATTCGTAGTTGACCTCGCAGGGAAGTGCACCAAGGGACTATAGATGAACTGGGCATAGTACCTTGTAAACTAGCTAGAGATTGATTGAAGAGAAGCGCAAGACCAAGGGTATGAGTTCCACTTTAGTTGGTTTCTCATACTAATCACTTTTATTGCCTAAGATCTACCAGAAGGTGCCACTTTTCTAGATATTGAACCCTTCGAACCACTGGCCATGAAGTTTTGTACACTGTGGTACTCCAACGACATGAACAAGTAGTGGCAGTCCAATGTCATCTTCCATGCCTATTACAACCAATTGAAGAATGTGATCTAGTCCACACCGTGCCTCACTCCAAACAAACTTCACATGTTTATAACTTTGATAAAATTCAGTGCGGACTGCCACTTCACCTATATCAAAGCAAGCGCTAATGAGCACAAACAACAGCTCCAGTTGTACTACAAGTTGACAGAACAAGACTTGGAGAAGATTACCAAGGAATGGTCGATGGACCTCCTTGTTGTAGCGGACCCTGTAGAAATGTTCAACGTGGATAGCTCTGAAGCTATGTCGAATACACCTGGACCAAGAAATACTAAGAAGGATGGTGAAGTTCAATATGTCCATAGCACATCCACGAAGACTACTTCGATCTCACCTGTGCAACGAGGTGATGGTGAAGAAATAGGTGGCACAGAAGTTGAGCAAAACAAAGGCGAGGTTACTCTGCCTAGAGAGGAGGAGGATCCTTCTAAGAAAAGGAAGATTACCCCACCAAATCCCTCATCCCAAAAGAAAAATAAGTCCACCCGGACTATGTTTAAGACTACCCTCACACCAGACAACTTCGACTTCTTATTCACTGTGTTGAATGATGCTTCACTAGAGATCATAGAAAATCAAGAAGCAAAGCATGAAGAGGTATTCATCCAAATCAAGGGTGAACTTMAAGAAGTGCAGTAGGCACTCTAGTCTAGCTGAGCAGTTTCTACTGCACCCTTGACAATTGGAACAATAGGAACAGRAGATGAGCCCACCCAATTACACCAGATCATCGATAAAKTCGAAGCTTKCCTTCGACGAGCTCAAGAAGATACATCGCAAGCCACCTAGGCTTTGAAACAAGTACAAAGAGCACTTGTAGAACAATAGAGTAAGGCATAAAGGGAAAATCTTGCCTACAAGCGAAGTGGGATGAGGAAAAAGCACAGTTACAACAGAGAAAGGACCAGTTGCTAGTAGAGCAACTAAAAGTACAGGAAAGGGTTCACAAAGAACTTTTCTCAGTGACAGTCATAGAAATGAAGATTGAAGAACGTGTCCCACAGCAGGTGGCACAACTTGAAGAAGTAATCCAACAACTTCAGTAGTGCATCACAGATATAGAACTTCATACCATGCCCGAGACTCCTCAAGAAATAAGAGATCCAAGGGAGGCAACTGGCCACATCACAGTTGGCCAATTAAAAACCCTTGCCTTGGAATGAAAGAAGTTGAGAAATAAAAGAACCCAAACTTATGAGAACCTCACAGAGAATCCAGAGTTGCAGTCATTGGAGGCACAACTCCAAGAAGCAAAGAAACATGCATATACATTACAGGCACAGCTGAAGGCCTTGACCCTAGTCGAAAGAATGAAGAGATTTCTAGAAAACTGCACCACCCAACAATAGGTACACAAACTGCAAAATAAAGTGATGGAAGTCTCCCAATGACTTTAACCAATCCAAGAAAAGGCTTGCCAACTATTCACTGAATTTGGAATCCAAGGAGCCGAGCTTGAATAGGTTGTCATCACCATGGAACAATGCCTGGAAGGGCTAGTAAAGGATGTAGTGATCCAAGAGTTCACTGAGCAAGAGGTTGTCGCACTGCAATAGGTTGAAGCAGCTTGAGCCAAGCTCGAGGCATTCGAGGTGGAATTGATCAAACAACAGTGACATGGGATGAGTCACATGTGAGTGTTGGGGCCCTCTTGGCCCTTGAACAAGTTTTCAGGAACACTTGGTCATATTTGACCATTTTTGGACTTCGACAACCTATAAAAGATGGAGCGCCAGGTGAAGTAGAGATCATGGGATCTCGGTCCACTTTTGGGCCCCTTTTAGGGTTTTGGGTTAATGTAATGGGAAAGGGATGTCGACCCATGGGTTTACCCATGCTTAGGCCCACTTTTGTAATGTATAAATAGAAGGATAGGCAATGTAAGAAGTAGTAAATATGATTTCTTAGTGCAATTGGTAGTGCATCTATGTGATGTTGAATAAGTGCTCTATGTGAACTGTGTAAGGTTTGCAAGGCTAAGTTCAAGTTACTGTGAGGTTGCTATAGAAAGCTAAGTGTTGTAATGCAATGAAGAAGGATATAGCGAGCTGTGTAGATCTTCTTTCCTATGTGAATAAGGGTTTTGGAGGCTTTTTGCTTGTAATGGATTGAAGATGATAATAAAGAAGAAGATCTTGTGGATGTAGCCTCAGGATGGGGGTGAACCACGTAAATTTGTGTGTTATGCTTTGTTCTTTGATTCAATGTGTTTATCTTTTCTTATGCTATCTGCTTTGATATATCCACTTATTCTCTGTGCTTCTTATATATATATGATTTTTAGATGTGATGTGTATGAGGATGCTTAGTGCTGATCTATTAGATCTGATATGGGTTACTATGGTTAAGTGCTGAAATAATGTAGATCTAAGTGTACACCGCGATACTCTGTGTTGTCTGCGAAGTATAATAAGGATTGAATATTGATGAATGATCTATGCTAAGTGCTCTGTAAATGATATAATCACATATTTGTGTCCCAACTGTTATCTCCTCAAATAAATTGATGGAGATTTTTCTTTTTAGGTGATAGATTGTGGTCCAAAAAAATTATTTCTAAATTTCTTTAGGTATGTTAGAGAGTCTATTTTCTATAAATAAACATGGAAAGAACTTTTGATTTGGTTTTGTCAAGCAAAAGAAAGAATCTCGGGTTTTGGTGGTTTAGGCGAGCCTGAAAAACGCTCATTAACCACCGAAAACCTTCGTTCTCGGTAGTTAAGGGGGAAAGTAAAAACCCAATTAACCACCGAAAAGATTTCCACGAGAAAAATGAAAAGCCCGTGCTTTCGAATGAGATAGCTATCAATTGGCGTAATCACGAAGACATAGCCACTGAAATTCCATGGAGGTGGTAAGGTATGCACGATATTATTGCATCTATCCGAAGATTGATACCCCGTTGTCCTTTTTTAACTATATTTGTCATTTCAGAATTAAGGCTCGACAGAGACACAAAAACTCATGTGTGATTCCCGACTAACAAAAATGATTAGTCGCATAGCCCCTCACTATCTCTAGTCATGAGGACATAGATCCATTATGACCCCGATTAATCTCTGTTTTGATTCCATTAATTATCAATTCGAATCCGAGAGTCATTGTGACAGTCTTGAGCCCGAGATTTCATCAAGTAAACGCATATTCAGAGACCATAATCTCATTTTTTGTGGTGATTGCCGAGTGGAGTTTGAGTTCAGCAGATCGTTATCGAGCCAATTTCCATACCAATCAAGCCAATTCGAGTCATCAGGTAGTTCGAATCCCATACTATTTCAATTTAATTTTACATCTCACCGAAACTTGAAATTTTCGGCTTGTATTTAGTTAGTCTGTTGTTTAGATTCGGTTAGTGATTGAGCTGTGCAATCATAACTCTGAGTCACCCTGTCTCATTTTTTTTACTCTAAGTCATACTCTCTGTCACCCTAAATCATAGAGTCTTTGTCCCCCTGGCACGAACATTTTCCTAAGTCACAGGTACAGGTCAGCAATTACAAAATGCTAAAAGCAGGGCCAGTTCTAAGGACTGAATTGGATGGTGTTTGGTACCTTGAGGCTCACCCTAAAGTGGCTGAGTTTTTCAAGCAAGCAGGAGTCTATGCATACTATGAAAAACTGACAGAGTTCCACCAACAGGTGTCTGAATCCTTTTCTATCTCATATGATGGAAGAGCAACAATAGTGGGAAAAGAGGAGTTTGTGGTCGATGAGGTAGCCATAGTTGAGTTCACTGGTCTCCCTAGAATAGGGGATTGCTGGTTCAAATCAACTTTGCCTTCAAACATTGAATTTAGATCCTACCTAAAGCCTTTGCACAAGGATCTTATATGGAAAAAGGACATACCAATGTCTTATCTAGAACCTAAGTGGCAATCTCTTCTAAAGGCAATCTTTGTCTATCTCACCTGTGAAGGTAGATACAATAGAGTCATGTTTTATCACTTCAAGTTATTGAATCATTTTACAGGTAGGTCTCCCATCAATTTTTCCTTCTACCCACACAAAGCTCTCACCAAAATGGTCAGAAAAGTCAAGGCAAAGCCTACCAAAGCGGCCAGTAGATTGTCACACCAGGGTTTGATTACACTTATTATTAAAGAGTCATTGAAGAAGAAACAAGTAGACTGGAACTACTTCCTATTTTGGAATGCGTTTTAAACCAATTTTCAATAGGAAGAAGTCCATTGCTAAGAAGTCTCTCACCCCTAAGAGAAGTCTAAGAAAGAGGAACTCTATCTCACCACCAAGAGAGCCGACATAATCATCCTCTGCTAAAATAAAAAGAACCAAAAGAAAGTTATAGTTTGAGGGTGAACAGACCAAGGACCTTGCTGAAGGAGATAACCCTTTAAACTTACCATACAGTGAATCAAAGCTAGAACATGAGTTAGCAGAGACACAAGGTGATGAACAGGCTGAGCAAGTTGTAGAAGATTATCCCAACTTTCCCTCACCAACTCCTCCAGATGAACATAGTCAACCATTAGCAAAAGCTTCTTCAAGCAAGCCTAAAGAATCTAAGGCTCAGAAAATAAATAAACTTCTGAAACAAATCTATGAGATGGAAATCTTAGGAAGAGTTATTAAAAAGGAAAAAACAAACTTGACTGAAAGAAATGCGGAACTTTTCAACATGAATCAAAGTCTCAAGGAAAAGCATGATAAAATCAAGGACAGGAACAGGGTGCTGATAAGGGAGAACATGAAGCTGTATAGGCAGCTTAGACTTCTGAGGCTAAAATTAAAAGATTCTCAACCTCCAACACAGGAGAAAATAGGTTTGGAAACTCTAGCCGAGTTAGCTACAACAATGGTAGATATACAACAGTCTTCCACACAACAAGTTGAAGTTCGTGGATCTGCACGAGGAAGAGTTGCATCATCCAAAAGACCTTGAACACTCAGCAAAGCATCAAGGTAATCATTGTTTGCAAATTTTGAAGTTTTGACAAAGCTAAGTTTTCGGTGGTTTAGGCGAATAGGACGACTATTCATTAACCACCGAAAGCAAATCTTTCGGTAGTTAATACACCTAGAAGTCCTCTGTGTTAACCACCGAAACCTGTAACTGGACAGAGGAAGCCAAATTTTGCACAGATTGAGGTTTTTCTGATCCAAATCATTTGAAAACACTCATGATGGATAGATGATGAATTATATATTCAGTTTCAAGATCCATTTGGTGCATAAGGATTAGAAAAGGTAACCAAGTTGGTTTTGGCACCTGTTTTGGTGGCAACAAATTGGGACTTTTTGCACATCTCAACAAATTCGAATTTTATCTCTTGGAAGAGTCATCAATAAGCCTTGGAAGGCTATTCTGCATTGCACAAGGACTCTACAAGATACGAAGACCATGAAATGTGGGATTGACATCATTTTGAGGATCATTCTTTATCTTTTGCAAGTTAGTTTTGACTTTCTATTTTAGGCATATCTAATCCATTAATTCAAGATCTAGATACTGTGTTGTAAAGGCTATAAATATGAAAACTGAAGATGAACACAGTGTTCAATTTTGAGTTCTATATTCTACTGTTTTGTATGAAAGACACTTTCTTTAATATATCATCCTGTAAGCTTCTTTCATTTGTTACTGTGAGACCTTCTTTCATCTTTGTATATGCATATGAGTGGAATTCGTTCTTTTGTCTTTATTTAATGATTCTATGGTAATTGTCATCTTACTTTTGATTGTTAAGCAAGAATCATAAGCATATTTGGCTAGTTTGTTGACCCATCATATATATGGTTTATGTATGTTTTGGTTAACTGATTAGTTTTCTTATCCATTTGTTATACAAACCTATCTGACAAGAACTCTTGAAGGCCTTGTGTTGCATGAATATAGTTAGACTGTCTTGAGAATACAATCCAGAGGTTAAGATATTGATCTTGATCCAAACCCACACCTATTATTGAGAAAATAGTTTCCAAAAAGATTAAGTTACCAGGGATCTCTGACTTACAGCCTAGGAGAGTTTCCTGGAGTGATAACAAATTGGTGCCATTGCCGAGGAGAGGAGATCGAAGCTCAGCTTCCTTGGGAGACGACATAGATCCAGATTTGATGATAGACAAATCTTGAACATCATTTGGGTTGTAATCATCTATCTGGCAACTCCATTGAAATGAAGTGGCTTTGAAAAGATCTCACACCAGGGCGAACCAAGAAGGCCCATTGGCAACACCAGTTCCTGACCCTGAGAAGATCATCAGTAGGGGAAAGACTTTACAAAGACATGCTTTTGGATCTGCAAAGCCATCAAATCTAGGTATTCAAACTGAAACTTCTTCTTTCATATCGAAAAGGCCTCTAGTTGAATCCCCTGCTGCTAAAACTCATAGTTCTCAGGAAATTGAAATTGTATCTGAAAAATTGAAGGTTGAGGAGCCTTCAGTTTCCTCTAATGTTACAGTCTCTGTTTTTGAGCATGATATTACATCCAACCTTAAAGAGGTAATTACAGGGTCCCCTCAGCAAAAATAAACCTCTTCTTCTTCTTCTTTGAATTCCTCACCCACAAAGCCTATAGAGGGTGTTTTCTATACTCATACTAATCTGCATGTTCTCGAAGATATTTTACATGATCTGTCCTCTAAGGGAGAAGAAATCTTAGCCTTATTGCTTGGTCAGTTTTACAAGGCCTCTTATTTTCCATCCATTTCTGAAAATTTTGCTC
>JASDQU011310591.1:0-18700 GCA_032191745.1 Picea mariana | reverse complement strand
ACTTCTTATTCCTTTGCTTGTTCTTCGTGAACATGTTCCACTAACTCCTTTTCTTATTCCTTTATCTTTTGTCCAATTGTCTCATCAAATGTCACATTGATTCTTTCCACAAATTTTTTGAGATTTAGATTGAAAATTTTTTATGCTTTCCTTGTGCTTGAGTAACCAACAAGTACACCTTTTTCCACACAAGAATCAAACTTTCCCATTCTTCCATCTTCTCTTTTGATGTAGCCTTTGCTTCAAAAAACTCTAAAGTGGTTCACATTTGTTGGTTTTCCTTTCCATAGCTTGTAGGGATTTTTATCACTGTTGTTTCTCATCATTACTTTGTTTTGAATGTGAACTATTGTATGCACTACATGTTCCCAAAAGACATCCATCAACTTGGAGTCCATTAACATAGTTCGATCCATTTCCTGTACTGTCATGTTTTTCCTTTCAACTAATCCATTTTGTTGTGGTGTCCTAACAACAAATAATTTCCTTTTTATCCCATGCTTACTGCAGAAATCCATAAATTTGTTTGAAGTAAACTCTCCTCCATTATCTGATCTCAAACATTTGATTTTTGAATCCATTTCATTTTGAACCATTTCCTTGTATATACTGAAGTTATTGAATGTTTCTGACTTCTTCATGAGAAAACAAATTGCATTCATCCTTGTATAATCATCAACCAATAACATAAAATAATTCTCACCTTTCAACCCTTTTGTTCTAGTTGGTCCAACTAGATCAATATCCACAATTTCCAGTGGCTTTGTTGTGGAGTATTCCTTTGACTTAAAGCTGGTCTTGGTTTTCTTTCCTTTTTGAAAATGCTTGCATAATGTGTTGGTTGGATTTGTGATCTGGGTAATTTCTCTAACTGCTTCCTTTGTTATGACTTTGAAAAGGTTATCAAAGTTTATGTGACCCATTATTCTGTGCCATAGCCAAAATTCATCTCCCTTTCCTAGAAAACACTTTTCATTTCCAATTTCACTTAATACATATATGTTGATTGAAGTTCTTATAGCTGTTGCAACCAATCTACCTGAACCTGATTTTCTTATCTTTCACTTCTGTGAATCAAACACAAGTTTGTGACCTTGATCACACATTTGACTTACACTCAAAAGATTGTGTTTCATATCTTCCACTAGTATAGCATTCTCTACCTTGGTATCCTTTTTTCCAATTTTCACTGTGCCTCTTCCAATGATTCTAGATGAGTCATCTTTTCCAAAGGAGACTGATCCATCTCTTTCCTTCCTCAATGTTAGAAACTTGTCCTCATCACCTATCATGTGCTTTGAGAAACCACTGTGTACATACCAACCATGTTCCTTGTGTTTATATTGTAGAGAAAGTGTGCATTTTTCATTATTGAACTGATTATGTTTTCTTATCCATATTCTTTGAAGTTCCTGTCTGTGACTGTTGTTACTCTATTGTGATTCTCTTGGAGGAGTTGTCATTCTACAATATTTGGCCATGTGTCCAAATTTGTTTCACTTGTAACATTCCATATCAGTACTCAAGGATTCAAACCTATTGTATAATTTGTTCTGTTTTTCACTGGGCCTTCTTGAATAATCATTCCATGCATAAATTTCATGGTTGTCTCTGTTCCTATTATTTTCTCTGCAACTCATAGCCTTATGCCCAAAATTGTTACATGAATTACATAAAACAAGAAAAAATCTTTGATACTCGAGAGATGTAGATCTTCTAACATGATTTACTCTTTTGAAACCTTCTTCTTCTTGAGGCCTTCTTGTTTCTGACTGTAGCTGATTCTGAAATATGAATCTTCTGGGTGGAGGAGTGTCTCTATGAAATTCCTTGTAATACTTATTGTCTCCTCTAGCTGTCTCTGCAAAGCTTCTTGGTTGTGTTTCTTGATTTGTTGTTTTGGAGATTGATACCATTTCTATCTGGTTGTATCCAAGTCTATACTTGTCATGATTTGGCCTTTGACTGCTAATAATCTCATCCAAAACTTTGGAGTTGTTCTGTATGTTTTTCTTTTGAAGGTCTTTTCTCAATGTGACAATCTTTGCTTCCAAACCTCCAATGATCCTGTCCTTTTGTTCAAACCATTATTTGAGTGCTTCTGCAATTCTTTTGTCTTCTTCAACTTGGATTTTTAATTTAGTGATCATCTGCTCTAGTTCTTCAAATTTGGAATTTTGAGTTTTCTCTTTTCTTTTTAGTTCCGCATGTAGTGACTTGTTTTTCTTCTTTTCCCTTTTTATAACTTCTATGGCACTCAACAGTTCTTCTCTATATTCAAGTTCTGTCTCTTCATATTCTTCTTTGGTTCCTTCTTCATCGAAATCTTATAGTTCCATGAATAGAACCATCTTTGTATCACTTTCACTGACTTCATCTTTGTCTGATGAGGTGTTGTTTTCTTTGGTGCAAAATATTTTCTTGAGACATTTCTTTTTGGTTCGTTTAAATTTGTATATTTGTTTGTTATTTGAATCATATTATTCATTCCTTTTATTTTTCTTATGGGGACATTTGTTAGTGAAATTACCAATACCATCATGATGCAGGAGCATCGCCAACACGTCAAACGAGCCAGCGCGGAAGCAGAAGACAGCAGGACAAGCCAGCACAAATTTTGAAAACACTTTGGAATTGTTGCGCGATCTTAAATGAACCATTAAGATGAAGCGCACTTTGTATATTGTAAATGGACCTTGAGCGGATAGCTCTTGTCCTTAGTAGATAGACAACATTTAAAATAGTTAATGTAGGTAGATAGAAATTTAATTCTAGACTAGACAGTTCTAGAGCGCAAGAGGGAAACGAGATATAGACACCCTCATTGTGCATTGTAACATGATTGAATTCAGAAGCATTTGGAGCAAGAAGAAGTAGAGAGCTGTGTAAGAACACCCAAGTACAGGTATTTGAATTAATAGAAGAGTTCTGATTCAAATTCATGGTTTTGTGTCTGTTCTCTGTGTATTGATGATATGCTCATGAATGTTTGCTTCCAATTATACATTTGCTTTTATATGTTGTGTATATGATTTCATGTTTGAATTGAAGTCTGAAAGGGTGAAGGAATGAGTTTCAATTGTTTCTCTATTTGAGCCAGAGGATTCCTGCAAGGAGTGCAGTTGAAGTGTCCACAAGGAGTGCGTTGACAGAGGGTTCAAATAGAGATAACTTTTGTTCTCATTCATCCAAAGGTGCAGTTGAGCATAGGATCCCGCAAGGAGTGCGCAGGCCAGGTGAAGTTCAGGGTTGTGAACCTGAGCGAGAGTTGAGAGACTGCTACTGCAGGCATGCACAGAGTTGAGGAGCTTCAACACTTAGACGTGGTTGAAGATTTTCCGCAAGGAGTGCGTGCAAAGGAGTTTTCTTTCTGAAGACCAAAAGCTATGGGAAAAGCTCAGGAAGGATAGGCCTTTGAGTTTGTTGGAGAACAGCGAGGATAAGTTGTGACTTAAAGTTCGAGGGAAGCATCGCAAGTTTGAGAGCAGGCGAATGAGTTTCGTGGAAAAGAACACTTGATCCTTTCGCAGAATTCATCCAGAGGGAATGGACAATCGGTATTCTCCGAGGAGAATCCGCGAATCTCCGTGAGCCATCAGATCTTGTAGATGTGCAGGGGAGATACAGTGGTGTATTCCTGAAAGTTTAAGCTCAGGACAGATAGAGCGTTGATCCAAGTCAGCCAGGACCATTGGATCTACACGTATATCGTGTATCGGGGTTTCGTAGATCGAACCTCCAAATTACTGCAATGGGAATTGCGATATCGGGATCCGCGATATCTCGACGGACTCAGAACCTTCCATCATTTGGGATGCATGTCAGAATATTCAAAGAAGTCGGGGTTCGGAGCATCGGAGATTTCAGAGAAAAGATACTCTTGCAGCTTGGAATCACGAAACGTGATATCCCGACGGGAGAGTTGTGTGGGACCACGAGAATTAGAGTGGAAGACAGGTGGCATAAGTCATCGGGGTTTCGCAGCGAGAAGTGCCGAGACATTGACATCAGGATTCACGATCCCGCGAAGTCTGAAATCCCGATAGAAGTGACAGGAGTTGCAGGGACAACTCGCGCGTGCATCAGAGTTTCGGCGTATCGGGCATTGGGAGTCGGTAAGACGAGTTGCTTGGTATCGCGAGTACCAAAATTGTGATAGGGAAAATTTCGATAGAGGAAAGAGAAAAGTCAGCGTTGACTGGCCATTGGGCCTCGGGGATTCGAGAGCCCAGTGATCGACCTTTGACATCACGAAGTCGCGAAGTTCGATTCCCCGATAAGTAAAGAAAGGGGATCGAGCGATAGTTCTGTGGGTGTGGATTTCTCGATAGGGAAATAGAAGAACATTTGAGTTCTTTGGGCCGTGAGAAGAAGAAGATCCTGTGAGAGGACGTGCCCTGGGGAGCGTGCCTGCGTCAGAGTGGTATTAGAGCACATAAAGGTTCTTTGCTTTCTCTAGCAGAGAAGAAGAAGAATTCACCATGCCGCCAAGAAGAGATAGACAGTCACCCGATCCAGAGGATAGGGAGGTGCAGAGAATAAGAAGCAGGTAGATGGAAAATCCAGAAATGGAGAGACAAATGCATGATCTACGAGAAAGACTCGAAGACATGGAAAAAACGCAAAGATGCATAGCCAGTGCAGGGGATCTCAGTGATTCCAAAAGCAAGGTTGAGGCTGAACACGAAGAGGAAGTTGCAGCCGAAGATGCATCAAATGAACGTCTAATCAAAGCTATTGCACAGATGGGTGCAAAGGAAAAAATGGACATTCCAGTTTACGAGGGAAACTTGGATGCGGAAGAGCTTCTAGACTGGATTAGAGCTCTAGATACATACTTCAACTATGAAGACGTCGAAGAGGACAAGAAAGTCAAGCATGCTATTACACGCTTGAAAGGACACGCAGCATTATGGTGGGATGAGCTACAAGCAGATAGACGCTGCAAAGGCAAGCAAAAAATTAAAATTTGGGATCGAATGATTGCAAATATGAAGGCAAAGTTCATCCCGAGAGATTATCAAATCACTCTGTTCTGGAGGATGCAAAACTTGAGACAGAAGCTGATGACAGTGAAGGAATACACGGAGGAATTCTATCCACTGAACATCAGAGCAGGTCATCAGGAGAGCGATGATGGGAAGGTTGACAGGTATATGAATGGCCTGAGATACAATATCCAGGACGAGATGAGCATGGTAACCATCCGAACGGTGGAGGATGCTTATCAGATGGCTCTGAAAGCTGAGGAGAAGCTGAGCCGTAAGAAAGGTCAGAGGGGCCGAGGCAGAAGTCAGCCCAGAGGCAAGTCAGTTTCCTAGGAAAGAAACCAGAAGCCCAAGGAGGAATGGAAGAAACCTCAGACTCGCACAAAGAGAGGTGGAACCTCACAGCGAGGGTAGAAATATGCAGAATAGAGAGGGCAACATAATGAGCAGAGAGGAGATTATGGTAACAACAACACTTTTCCTCGTACTAGAGGTATAGGAAGAGGAAGAGGTGGAGTAATCACATGCTTCACATGTGGAAAGAATGGGAATAAGTCTTACAAGTGTCCAGAGAAAAAGAAGGACATTGGAGAAGCTCACATCGCCGAAGCGCAGAGGCGGGATGTTGAGGCAGAAGACGCTGAAGGCAGAAGATCGCTGATGATGTGAAAAGTCCTTTTGACACCCGAGAAGGAGGTGGAAAGCTCAGTCCAAAGGACCAGACTTTTCAGGACTGCTTGCAAGACCAAGGACAGGGTATGAAAGGTCATTGTAGATAGTGGTAGCACGGATAATCTCGTATCTATAGAGATGGTAGAGAAGCTGGAGCTAGAGATGACTGATCATCTAAGCCCATACAGAGTTTTGTGGCTACAAAAAGGACACCAGGTAACTGTCACTAAACAATGCTAGGTTGAATTCAAGATAGGAGGATATAATGATAAGATTTTATGTGATGTCATTCCTATAGATGTNAGCAATACTGTACTTCTCATGAGTGGGAAGGAACTTCTTAATGAGGTGAAGAAGAAAGAGGATCCACAATTCTTTGTGGTCAGAAAGATGAAGATTGTTCTGACTAGCACGAGAGTAGACGATTTGCCAGGAGAAATTCAGGAACTATTGGAAGAGTTTGCTGACATTATAGTGGATGAATTACCTCGTTCGTTGCCACCAATTAGGAGTGTGAGTCATCATATTGATCTCATACTTGGAGCCAGTTTTCCAAATAAAGCCATGTACAGGTTGACGCCGCAAGAGAATGAAGAGGTTAAAAGACAGGTCTAGGATTTGTTGGACAAAGGATTGGTCAGGGAGAGTTTGAGCCCGTGTGTCATTCCAACGGTACTCAATCCAAAGAAAGATGGAGGTTGGAGAATGTGTACTGACTCAAGGGCGATTAATAAGATAACCATCAGGTAAAGATTTCCATTGCCGAGGATGGATGATCTGATGGATTGCTTGAGTGGAGCAATTTTTTTTTCAAAGATAGATTTGAAAAGCGGATATCACCAAATTCGCATGAGAGAAGGTGATAAATGGAAGACAACATTCAAGACAAACGAGGGTTTGTATGAATGGCTTGTCATGCCGTTTGGCTTGACGAATGCACCGAGTACCTTTATGAGGTTAATGAATGAAGTCCTGTGGGAGTTCATCGGAAAATTTGTCATTGTGTATTTGGATGACATACTGGTTTACAGTAAGATAGTGGCAGAGCATCTGAAGCATTTGGCTACAGTGATGCAGAAACTACAACAGGAGAAGTTGTTGATAAATATGAAGAAGTCCTCATTCATGAAGACAGAGCTCATTTATTTGGGATTTTTTATTTCGGCAAATGAGTTCAGCATGGATCCAGATAAAGCGGAAGTAATCAAGAATTGGTCATCACCAAAGAATATCTTTGAGGTGAGAAGTTTTCATGGATTGGCTAGTTTCTACCGAAAGTTCATCAGAAATTTCAGTGGAATTAGTGTAGCGATGATGGATACAGTGAAAAATAGGTATAAGTCTTTTCACTGGATAACAGAGGCTGAGAAAAGTTTCAAATTGTTGAAACAAAAGATCTCAGAACAACTAGTGTTGGTGTTGCCAGATTTCTTGAAGACATTTCAGGTGAAATGTGATGCAAGTGGGTTTGCAATCGGGGCAGTCTTAAGTCAGGAAGACAGGCCAATCGCATATTTCAGCGAGAAGCTGAATAAAGCGAAATTGAAATACTCCACTTATGATAAGGAGTTTTATGCTATCATACAGGCACTAAAGAAATGGAGGCATTACTTGATCCCGAAAGAGTTTGTATTGTATAGTGACAATCATGCATTGCAGTTTGTGACTCAACAAGAGAAGTTTAATCAGAAACATGCCAAATGGGTTGAGTATATGCAGAATTTCACTTTTGTGATTAAGCATATTTTTGGTACTGCTAACAAAGTTGCTGATGCTTTGAGCAGGAAGTGTTTGTTGTTGCAGGAGTTTCGATTCAAGACGTTAGGTTTTGATGATCCCAGGAACATGTACGCAGATGATCAGGATTTTGGAGAGCCGTATGAAGTAGCTGAGAATCCAGTTCTCAGAGACAGAATCCAATGGATAGACTATATGATCCAGGAAGGATTTTTGTTCAAAGGCAATCAACTATGTATTCCGAAATGCTCCATGAGGGAGAACTTGTTGAAGGAGAAACACAGTGGTGGATTGGCAGGACATTTTGGCCATGAAAAAACATTCGTGAAGCTGAATGAGTCATATTTTTGGCTAGGAATGCGAACAGATGTCAAGATATTTGTAGACAGATGTAGAATTTGCCATCATTCGAAGGGAAGGAAGCAGAATACAGGATTCTATCAACCATTGCCCATACTAGAAAGGCCGTGGGATGCGATAAGCATGGATTTTGTATTGGGATTGCCAAGGACACAAAGAGGATTTGATTCAGTATTTGTGGCAGTGGATAGGTTTTCTAAGATGGAACACTTCATCCCATGCCAGAAGACCAGTGATGCGATGCACATCGCGAACCTGTTTTTCAAAGAGGTCATTCGACTTCATGGGTTGCCGAGAAGTATAGTTTCGGATAGAGACACAAAGTTCATAGGGCATTTTTGGAGGACCTTATGGAAGAAGATGGGAACTAAATTGGCATTTAGTTCTGCGTATCATGCTCAAACGGATGGACAGATGGAGGTGGTCAAAAGAAGTTTGGGAGACTTACTGAGAAGCTTGGTGACAGAGCACCATAGCCAGTGGGACAACATATTACCACAGGCAGAGTTCACATATAATGACTCAGTGAACAGGAGCACAGGCCAGAGTCCATTCCAGATTGTATATGGCACACAGCTGAGAGGGGTTTCTGAATTGAGGGATTCAGAACAGACTGCTACTAGCAGCGCTAGTGCAGAAGAATTCGCTGAAGCGATGAAGGAACTTCACAGCCAGGTGAAGGAACGATTGTTGGAATCAAGCCAGGAGTATAAACACAGAGCAGATCAGCATAAGAGACAACTTCAGTTTGAGGTTGGTGATTTGGTTCTGGCACATTTGAGGAAGGAAAGGTTCCTGAGGGGAACATACAATAAATTGAAAATGAAGAAAATCGGGCCATGTAAGGTCTTGAAGAAATTGGGGGAAAATGCTTATGAGATCGAGTTACCGGATGGGATCGAAATATCTCCGATATCCAACATCTCAGATTTGTACCCATACAGAGCTGGAGAAGCAGAGACTGGAGCTGAGTAGCCAGTGATCTAGTGGATGAAACAGATGCCAGTTGCAGACAAGCCACAGATGGAGTGCATACTGGACAAGAGAGTAAGCAAGAGGACCAGGCAAAAGCAATACTTTGAGTAACTGGTCAAGTGGAAGAACCATCCTGTTGAAGATGCCAGCTGGGAAAGTGAAGTAGTGATACAAAAGCATGGATAGACCATGCAGGAGCTCATGGACAGGAGCCCATGAAAGTTTTCAAGTGAGGGAGTATGATGCAAGAGCATCGCCAACACGTCAAACAAGCCAGCACGGAAGCATAAGACAACTGGACAAGCCAGCACAAATTTTGAAAACACTTTGGAATTGTTGTGCGATCTTAAATGAACCATTAAGATGAAGCACACTTTGTATATTGTAAATGGACCTTGAGAAGATAGCTCTCATCCTTAGTAGATAGACGACATTTAAAACAATTAATGCAGGTAGATAGAAATTTAATTCTAGACTAGACAGTTCTAGAGCGCAAGAGGGAAACGAGATATAGACACCCTCATTGTGCATTGTAACATGATTGAATTCAGAAGCATTTGGAGAAAGAAGAAGCAGAGAGCTGTGTAAGAACACCCATGTACAGATATTTGAATTAATAGAAGAGTTCTGATTCAAATTCATGCTTTTGTGTCTGTTCTCTGTGTATTGATGATATGCTCATGAATGTTTGCTTCCAGTTATACATTTGCTTTTATATGCTGTGTATATGATTTCATGTTTGAATTGAAGTCTGAAAGGGTGAAGGAATGAGTTTCAACTGTTTCTCTATTTGAGCCAGAGGATTCCTACAAGGAGTGCAGTTGAAGTGTCTGCAAGGAGTGCGTTGACAGAGGGTTCAAATAGAGATAACTTTTGTTCTCATTCATCCAAAGGTGCAGTTGAGCATATGAGCCGGCAAGGAGTGCGCAGGCTAGGTGAAGTTCAGGGTTGTGAACCTGAGCGAGAGTTGAGAGACTGCTACTGCAGGCGTGCGTAGAGTCGAGGAGCTTCAACACTTAGACGTGGTTGAAGATTTGCCGCAAGGAGTGCGTGCAAAGGGGTTTTCTTTCTGAAGACCAAAAGCTGTGGGAAAAGATCAGGAAGGATAGGCCTTTGAGTTTTTTGGAGAACAACGACGATAAGTTATGACTTGAAGTTCGAGGGAAGCGTCGCAAGTTTGCGAGAAGGCGAACGAGTTCCATGGAAAAGAACACTTGATCCTTTCGCAGAATTCATCCAGAGGGAACAAACGGTCGGTATTCTCCGAGGAGAATCCGTGAATCTCCGTGAGCCGTCAGATCTTGTGGATGTGCAGGGGAGATCCAGTGGTGTGTTCCCAAAGGTTTAATTTCAGGACAGATAGAGCATTGATCCAAGTCAGCCAGGACCGTTGGATCTACACGTATATCGTGTATCGGGGTTTCGTAGATCGAACCTCCAAATTACTGCAATGGGAATTGCGATATCGCGATCCGCGATATCTCGACAGACTCAGAACCATCCATCATTTGGGATGCGTGTCAGAAGATTCAAAGAATTCGGGGTTCGGAGCATCAGAGATTTTGGAGACAAGATACTCTTGCAGCTTGGAATCGTGAAACGCGATATCCCGACGGGAGAGCTGTGTGGGACCACGAGAATCAGAGTGGAAGACAGGTGGCATAAGTCATCGGGGTTTCACAGCGAGAAGTGCCGAGACATTGCCATCAGGATTCACGATCCCGCGAAGTCTGAAATCCCGATAGAAGTGACAGGAGTTGAAGGGACAACTCGCGCGTGCGTCGGAGTTTCAGCGTATCGGGCATCGGGAGTCGGTAAGATGAGTTGCTTGGTATCGCGAGTATTGAAATCGTGATAGGGAAAATTCCGATAGAGGAAAGAGAGAAATTCAGCGTTGACTGGCCATCGGGTCTCGGGGATTCGAGAGCCCAGTGATCGACCTTTGACATCGTGAAGTCACGAAGTCCTATTCCCCGATAAGTAAAGAAAGGGGATCGAGCGATAGTTCTGTGGGTGCGGATTTCCCGATAGGGAAATAGAAGAACATTTGAGTTCTTCGGGCCATGAGAAGAAGAAGATCCTGTGAGAGGACGTGCCCTGGGGAGCATGCCTGCGTCACATCATAATTAAAAAAAATCAATGGAAGCTTACCTCTATATTTGTTGATTCCCTTTTTTAGTATCCTGACGAAGTTGTCTACTTCTTCATTGTCTTATGAGATGTCACTTTTGCTGCTATCTGACTTTGCCTTTTTCTTTGACTTCTTGGATGCTTTGAATGCTGCTTGTTTTGAAATTAGATTCTCCTGTTCTATTCTCATTTCATAGGATGTGAATATTCCACGTAGCTCATCCATGCTTATCAAATCTAGATCTCTTATTTCTTCTAGTGTTGAGATATTAGGATCAAATAGCATTGGAAGAGATCTTAGTACTTTTTGAAAAATTATAGATTCATCAACTTCTTCTCCCAATCCTCTAATTGAATTCACTGTTTCATCAACTCGTAAAAAGTAAGCTGCAATATTTTCATGTTCTTTCATCCCGAGTTGTTCAAATTGACCTCTGTAAGTTTGAATCTTTGTTTCCTTGACTTTTGCGTCTCCTTCATAATTTTTTTGAAGTTTTTACCAAATATCCTTTGCGGAGATGCAATGCATAACTTTGACATATACCGAATCAACTAGATCATTCAGGATAACATTTTTGTATTTCAAATTATTTAGACTGAGTTTCCTTCCATTTTCATTTGTTGGAGGAACAAAAGGTTCTTTATATCCATCTATAATGATTGTCAAACCTCAAATATATGTTCTTGTACATATGTTTTCATCCTTCTGCTACAGAAAACATAGTTCTATCCATCAAACTGTGGTATTCCATTTTTATACATATTGTTTCTCTCCATGATCTGCCATCTAGTGGTTAAACGGATTTATGAAGGAACCTAGCTCTGATACCAATTGTTGGATTACTGAGAGGGGGGGTGAATCAGTAATAGATAAATTGTAATCCTTTTTAACCACAATATATAGATGTTGTTTATCTTTATGATAAATATACCATTATCATTCAACAAGTGCAAAATAAATAAACCATGAACATTTGAACAACCATACACATACACAATACACCAATATTTTTACGTGGAAACCCAATGCAGCAGAAAAACACAGAATGATTTTTCTTATATGTCTTTAAGAATTTCATTCATTGGAAGTACCAACTTCCTTTGTTCTTCAGCTGCAACTGAAAGGAGGCTCCAACCCCCTATATTTTCAGGCTACAACCTGAGTGAAGCTACAACTCCCCAATTCTATGGCTACAAACAGAAAGAGGATACAACCCTTTATGTTCTCCAGTTATAACTGGAAGGTGGCTACAAACACCTATCCTTTCCCTGTCCAACCACTCTGAAATATAACAACCTGTCACTGTTACTGTTGACCTCTGTTACTGTCACTTCTTAACTATGTCATTGTCACTGATTCAAATATGTCACTGAAATAATTCTTCTTAAAAGCCTTCTTGCAGATCTACGACCTGCAAATATTGAACCACATGGGTACCCATGCTTATTTTAATTTCAACTTGTGGATGTTCACGACCTTCTTCACTGCAAATCGTGTATTACTAGTAACTCTCTCAGCTTCACTATTTTTTCCTTTGTCAACTGTCACTGTTGAACCTGAAACTGTAACTTATCACTGTAGTCTCAAATCTGATCATATATGTCACATACCCTATGCCAAAAGTATGTATCATAAATTGAAATCAATAATTCCTCACCAACCAAGTTCCATACATAAACTATGAATTCATTAGATATAGGAAACCCTTACATCCATCATACAATAAACCCTAACTGTAATGCAACCTCAAACAATACCAATATCATCACTAACACTCTTCAACCAAGATGTTTGAAGTATGCACCAAAATCACATGATGTACTATAACAAACTATCTCATGGAGTGTGCCAACCATAGAAATACAATACACTTGAAATATACCACTGTGAATTTTTCTCATACAACAAGTATGAACCAGCCTACAAACCCTCTGGGGTACATGCTTTATCTTGCATGATCAAACCCTAGTCCATTACCAATAACCAACTATAACAAGTTTATAACATACCTTTTAATTTATGTAGAAGGTTCTACTGTACCAGATCAATGTCACACCTTCTTGTAGTCACTTTGCAACCCTGCAGCTTGTCACTGATGATAAATTAGATCTCCCTTTTCATTTTTGGAAACAGATCCGTGCTTTGTCTTCAGTAAACCCACATGTATCCACAATTTTTCCCACTGTGGCCCACAAATGTCCTCTCCCTTCTAGTACTGCAACCTGCAGATCTCTTCAGTAAAACCTTAGTTCAATACCCACAATCTTGACCCTTCATACCTGCAACTTTGTTGCTACTTTAGACTCACTGCTATAGATTTGTCAATGATACATGCTCATAACAATTCACAAAAATAGATATTCAATTTGCTAAATAGGTGCTAATATGAGATCCTTGCTCTCTTATTTATACTTTTCAAGTAGCTTCCTCAAGGGGTTACCTTAAAACTAACTTTACCCAACTTCCTTATTTTAGGGATAACCCACTTCTAACCAGTTGTCCACTTACAACAAATTTATCCTCAAATAGTAAACTCAACACTTCTAGTTGCAACTAATTTAATTTTAATTATTTTCTTTTTGAAACAACTTAATTCATGATTAACTCCTAGTTACAACCACTTTGACTAGTAATCTTCTTCTAGGAACTTCTAGAATAAATTGACTTATTTAACCTTCTAGGGACTTCTAGATAACTCATGAGGGTTCTCAAACTTCACAAGGCCATAACTCTCTAATCGTGAGGAGTTATGTGACGTTCCACATATCATCGGAAATGGCATGACATGTACTATCCATCTAGAATAGTATTAACTGAAAAAACATTGATTTTCATACCTTTGTACCTCAAAAAAACTTGAGTCCCTTAAACATATTGTTGGGGCTACCAAAATTTTCTATCGAACTTGCTTCAAGAGTTGACATCAATGAAAACCAACCCAATTAATCAACAATATCCCCCTTTGTCATTGATGGAAACACTGTGATGCAACACAAGTCATATTTCTCATGATCCCCCTGTGACCATCGCTCCCCCCGTACTCATGTGTCTGTTCTCTCTCTCCAAGCATCTAAATTTCTATTCATGCATATAATAAATATCTCCCCCTTTGACATCAATGGAAAAAATAAATTCTTGTCGGGGATACTCTCCCTGAATGAACTCTCCCCAAACTGAATTTTCCTTTTTATGGTGCTTCCTCGTTTAAATATAAGACATATAAGAATAACATTCAAAATTCATTGTGGGACATAAACTATGCCAAGTTTTTGATTAAGATACTCAAAGGATTCCCTTGGAAGTAGTTTCGTAAAGATGTCTGCAATCTATTATTTGGTCCCAATATACTCAACTCAAATGTTCTTCTCTGCAACCTGTTCCTGTAGAAAATGATACTTTATTGGAATGTGGTTCATCTTGGAGTGCGTCATTGGATTCTTTGAGATACTGATGGCACTTGTATTATCACAATATATCAGAATGGGCTCATCATACTCAACCCATATATCTGTCAAAGTTTGTTTCATCCATAGAACCTGTGTACAACATGTTACTACTGCAATATAATCTACCTTGGTTGTAGACAATGATATTGATGATCGTTTCTTTCTTAGCCAAGCTACCAAATGCTTACCCAAATAGAACACTCCTCCACTTGTACTTCTTCGATCATCAATGCAACCTTCCCAATATGCATCTGTGTAGGCAATCAGTGATATATCCTTTCCTTTTGGACATCATAATCCAAACTCTTCCTTGCCCTTGAGATATCTAAATATCCTCTTTATTGCTAGAGCATTTGATTCCTTTGGTGCTGCCTAAAATCGTGCCACCTTTCCAACTTCCTACATTACATTTGGTCTGGATGATGTCACATAAAGTAAGTTTCCAATCATTGACCTATATTGCTTTTGATCTGTAGAATTTGAATCATCATCTTTACTTAACTTACAACTGGTATGCATAGGAGTATTGACTGGTTTGCAATCTTCCATTCCAAACCTTTTTAACATTTCTCTTATATACTTGGTATGAGAAATAAAATTTCCTTGGTTTCTTTGACATATCTGAAGACCCAAAAATAAAGATAGTTCTCGAAGTAATGACATTTAAAATTCATTATGCATATCCTTTGCAAATTTTTGGCTCATCCTATCATCATCACTTCCAAAGACAATATCATTAACATAAACTTCAATTAAAAAAACACTATCTTGATTTACCTTGATGCAGAGGTTGTTGTCTGCATTTCCTGTTCTGAACCCTTGCTGTTGTAAATATCAGGCCAATCTAGAATACCATGCTCTAGGGGGCTGTTTGAGACCATATAATGCCTTCTTCAACCTGCAACCATAATTTTCATTCTCCGACAACTAAAATCCTTCTTATTTCTCAATATATACTTCTTCTTCTAGATCCCCATTTAGGAAAGTTGATTTCACGTCCATTTGATACACTTTAATATTCTTGGAGTATGCATAAGAAAGGATCAATCTGATTGCTTCCATTCTGGAAACTCAGGAAAATGTCACTTCAAATTCAATACCTTCAACTTAAGCATATCCTTTACATACCAGTCTAGCTTTGTTCCTGGTAACCTGTCCATCTTCATTCAATTTGTTTCTGAAGACCCACTTTGTGCTGATCACATTCTTATACCTTGGCCTTGGAACCAATTCCCAAGTGTCATTCTTCTCTATCTGATCCAACTCTTCATCCATGGATTTTATCTAGAATTCAACCTTGCTAGCTTCTTCAAAGATGCTTGGCTCAATCGAAAATAAGAGTGCTAGGTGCAATTGTTCTTATGAATGAATTCTTCTTCTAGTCTCAAATCCTGCATCTTTGTTACCGATAATATGATCTGATGGATGATTCTTCTGTATTGTTTTGCTAGGTGTATTTGGAGGTACTTGAATATGTTGTTGTTATTTCTCTTCTTCTTTGACCTTCTCTTATTCATCTTCCCTTTCTGCTACTTCTTATTCCTTTGCTTCTTCTTCGTGAACCTGTTCCTTTGACTCCTTTTCTTCTTCCTTTATTTTTTGTCCAATTGTCTCATCAAATGTCACATTGATTCTTTCCACAACTTTGTTTAGCTTTAGATTGTAACATATTTATTCTTTCCTTGTGCTCGAGTACCCAACAAGTATGCCTTTTTCCACATGAGAATCGAACTTTCCCATTCTTCCATATTCTCTTTTGATGTTGCATTTGCTTCCAAAAATTGTGAAGTGCTTCACATTCGTTGGTTTTCCTTTCCATAGCTTGTAGGGAGTTTTATCACTACTGTTTCTAAGCATTGCTTTTTTTTGAATATGAATTGTTGTATGCACTACATGTGCCCAAAATACATCTGCCAAATTGGAGTCCATTAACATAGTTCGAGCCATTTCCTGTACTGTGGTATTTTTCCTTTCAACTACTCCATTTTGTTGTGGTGTCCTAGCAATGAAGAATTTCCTTTTTATCTCGTGCTTGCTGTAGAAATCCACAAATTACTTTGAAGTAAACTCTCCTCCATTATCCGATCTCAAATATTTGATTTTTGAATCCATTTCATTTTCAACCATTTCCTTGTATATCTTGAAGTTATCGAATGATTATGGCTTCTTCTTGAGAAAACAAACTACAGTCGTCCTTGTATAATCATCAACCAGTAAAATAAAATAATTCTCACCTTTCAACCCCTTTGTTCTAGTTGGTCCAACTAGATCAATATGCACAATTTCTAGCGACTTTGTTGTGGAGTATTCCTTTGACTTAAAGCTAGTCTTGGTTTTCTTTCCTTGTTGAAAATTATTGCATAATGTGTTGGTTGGCTTTGTGATCTGGGGAATTTATTTGAATGCTTCAGTTTTGCTGACTTTGACAAGGTTATCAAAGTTTATGTGACCCATTCTTTTGTTCCATAGCCAAACTTCATCTTCCTTTCCTAGACAACACTTTTCATTTCCAATTTCACTTAATACATATATGTTGCTTGAAGTTCTTACAGTTGTTGCAACCAATCTACCTAAACCTTCTTTTCTTATCTCACACTCTATGAATCAAACACAAGTTTTTGACCTTGATCACACATTCGAATCATGCTTAGAAGATTGTGTTTCATAACTTCCACTAGTAAAACATTATCTTCCTTGGTATCCTTATTTCCAATTTTGAATGTGTCTCTTCCAATGATTCTATATGAGCCATATTTTCCAAAGGATACTAATCCATCTCTTTCCTTCCTCAATGTTAGAAATTTTCCCTCATCGCCTGTCATGTGCTTTGAACAGCCACTGTCAACATACCAACTATGTTTCTTGTGTTTATCTTGTAGAGAAAGTGTGCATTCTTCATTGTTGAACTAATTCTACTTTCTTTTCCATATTCTTTGAGGTTTATGTCTATGATTGTTGTTATTTTTTAGTGATTCTATTGGAGTAATTGTCATTCATTCTACAATCTTTGGCCATGTGTCCAAATTTGTTTCACTTGTAGCATTCCATCTCAGTACTCAAGGATTCAAACCTATTGTAGATTTTGTTCTATTTTTCACTGGGCCTTCTTGAATAATCATTTTGTGCATAAAATTCATGGTTGTCTCTGTTCCTGTTATTTTCTCTGCAATTCATAGACTTATGTACAAAATTGTTACATGAATAAAATTAAACAAGAAAAAAATTTAATACTTAGGAGATGTAGATATTCTAACACAAGTTACTCTTTTAAGCCCTTCTTCTTCTTGATTCCTTCTTGTTTCTGACTGTCGCTAATTCTAAAATTTGAATCTTCTGGGTAGAGGAGTGTCTCTATGAACTTCCTTGTAAAAATTATTGTCTCCTCTGACTGTCTTTGCATAGCTTCTTGGTTGTGTTTCTTGATATGTTGTTTTGGAGATTGATCTCTTTTCTATCTGGTTGTATCCAAGTCCAGACTTGTCATGATTTGTCCTTTGACTGCTAATAATCTCATCTAAAACTTTTGAGTTGCTCTGCATATTTTTCTTTTGAAGGTATTTTCTCAATGTGACAATCTCTGCTTCCAAACCTCCAATGATCTTGTCCTTTTATTCCAACCACTCTTTGTGTGCTTCTTCAATTATTTTGTCTTATTCAACTTGGATTTTTAATTTAGTGATCATCTTCTCTAGTTCTTTGGAGTTGGAATTTTGAGTTTCCTCTTTTCTTTTTAGTTTTGCATGTAGTGACTTGTTTTTCTTATTTTCCCTTTTTATAACTTCTATGGAACTCAATAGTTTTTCTTTGTAGTCAACTTTTGCCTCTTCATATTCTTCTTCGATGCCTTCTTCATCGGAATCTTATACTTCCATGAATAGAACCACCTCTGTATCACTTTCACTGACTTCATCTTCGTCTAATGAGGTGCTTTTTTATTTGGTGCAAAATCTTTTTGTTAAGCCCTAATATTGGCTCATTACCACTTAATTGGGGCATATTAGACTAGTAATGTTATTTTATTTATGTCAGCTTGAGGCCATTAGTTGTAATTTAGATTAGTAATGTTATTTTATTTATGTCGGCTTGAGGCCACTAAACCTCCTAGTCTCCTATATATACCAAGGAGACATTTTCATTTTGAATCATCTTGTACTTGAACATTTAAGTGGGGTAAAAGGAGGTTGCCCCCTCAAAGAGGCTTATTATCTGATATTATCTCTTTTTCAAGGCATTGAGTACTTTTCTAGAGGTTTTTGTATGCTATATTGATGTTTGGTTTTTAACATATGGTATCAGAGCTCAAGGTCTTGGGGTTTCGCTGCTACATCTGAGACACCATGGCATTTTCTCTATAACTTTTTTTATACAACGTTTCAGAAGGAACCACTTAC
>JASDQU011310590.1:6473-19024 GCA_032191745.1 Picea mariana | reverse complement strand
AGTCCTTGCATTTTCATTCTCTTATATTGAAAAGACAAAAATATTAGTCATTTTACATTGTTGGCCTTTGATCTTTTGAGTCTTTATCATTGATCATAGTACATGAAAAGAAATATTACATTTTATTTTAGAATTGCAAAATTGAATTGAGAATTGCATTTTGAAAAGCATATCATTTATTGAAAATTGAAGTTAGGACTTTTCATTGAATTCATATTCATTTATTTTACTTGTTGCGTCATAACATCATTAGTTTCACAACCACACCTTTTTGAGTAAGCAAGGCCACTAAAAGTAATGCTATAATTTAAAATTGATTAGTAACGATTTTGTTTTTCTAGGGTGCATATACTAGCTTAGGATTTAGAGCCTTGGAATAGGAGTTTGTGAGTAAACTTATCCAAGTCTATAAAATCAACATATGTGTCTGACTAAGGGAGTGGAGAAATCCATTGTATAATCGGTAATATCAGGAGGCTCCTCTTACGTCGGAGTTAAGAATGAGGTTGCGTGAGGTTGGTTGAAGGGATATCCCCCCAATACCTTTTTAGCATCATATATATTTCTGGGGATCTATTCATATATGGGGATCTTACTAGTACCATTACCTCTATGAGAGGCAGTGCTTTCAAGGTTTTAGGCTTTGTTACCTTGCCCATACAGTGGACCTAACTTATGACTATTCGCTTGTGCATCGGTTATATCATGGTTGCTTAGTTTCTTGACTTAGGTACCACATARGTTACTTGCGGTGGTTATTCTGAGGTACCCTGGGTCAGATAAGGGTCAGACAACACACAAACTTTATGGAGGATTACCTCTCCGGGGGGATTTGAYYGACTGATAGTTAAGCCCATGAGGGCCCTTATAACTGGTTATGATACCTCCGATATTTAGCAGGGAGTCTCATGCCCCTCTTAGGTGAGGCATACCTACTTTAGGGAGGGAGGCCCCTTTCAACCACTTTACCCTGTTTGTGTGCATATTGGCCTTTCGTTTTATTTTGGTGTTCTCTTTGATTATTAGTTGACCTTAGGATTTTTTATTGCATCATGAGTTTTCATTATCATGGATAGTGGAGTCCCTTTGAATCCCTCATTTAATGCTACCTCCCCCATGACATTCACTCATTTCATGGGGATGAATCTGTCTGCTTTTTCTAATGGTATGCATAATTATGATACTCAATCAATACCTTGGGTCTCTAATCATTTTTCTCATGGTATGCCAAACATGTATTCACACTTTCCATCCTCTATCTTGCCTCCTTATTCTCCCTCTCCATTTGATGAGATTCATATCCATCAAACAACTCTTATGGAAGGAGGTTGGAATCTTCCTTCCTATGAATCCAGTTTTCTAGGAGAAAGTTCTCAAATGGGTGGTCATTCTACTTATTACACTTCGTCCACCTATCCTTCTGCCTCTATGTTGGCTCCTACGAATTATTTTCCCATGGCGGACCTCTGTCTATCCTTTGGTGTTTCATCTTGGGGGATTTGTTTTTATAGTATGGGCAACCCCCTTCACAAAGTTCCTTCATCTAGGGGAAACATATATCCTCACATGAGTAACCATTGTCATGTCACTTTCTCTTCGCAAGCGACTTCCTCAATGTCTATGCCCTTACACCCCTTTATGAATCAGTATGGAGGAGGATACTATCCTTTTGGAAAGGGCCATGGTGTATACTAGAACCCTTCTTGGCCTGCAATTTCCAAAAACCAGTCTTTCCCAGAACCTTGGTCTCAAATTAAACAACCCATCACCGCCACAAGTCTAGTCACTGTAGGTCATACTGGCATTATATCACCAACCTCTGCTAGTCATGTTGGGGATTGGTCAACAACCTATGCATGCCATGTTGAAGACTCACAACCAACCTCTGCCAGTCCCGCTGAGAGCATGCCACCAACCATTGTGAATGATGATGGGGGAATTCATACGATTGAGAAGCCTATACATGTAAGATGTAAGCCCAAATTCCTTTGTAGGATTTCCGAAGGAGATAACCTTACTCATTTGTGCCCTGCTACTGTTGGGATACCGGAAGCGTGGTCCTCACCTAGGGGCCCTTTAGGTTCTGAGACGTCTTTGGTTTCCCAACACTCTATTTCTCTTATGGTTGATACAACTGTCATGTTGATGTAATCTTCGACTGACACCCATCTTCATTTAGGGGTTGATGCATCTCTTAACCTTGTTGTCTCGCATCTTGTTCAACCAACGATCATGTCGATGCAATATTCAACCAACACCACTCCTATTTTTGGGGGTGATATGTGTTTTTTCCTTGGTGTCTCGCATCCTATTCAACCAATGGTTGAAGAAGTGGCTGCGCCGATGCAATTTTCGATCGATCCCGCTCTTCTAGTTCTAGTTCTATACCTTCTATACCATGTCCTTAACATTTGTAGCCAGGTACCTTATGAACAAGAGAGAGTTTTATGCTCCCCGAGTACTCTCGCTCCAAGTCTTGGAGAGATTCCCTTTGACTAGGATGGTCTTGTGGGGTATCAAATTCCTCCTCCTATGCCTTTTCAAGTAAGAGATGTTCTCTGATATATCGTTGAGAAGGTAACCTATGCAAGCACTTTATCCTCCTCAACTTGGAGAGCTTTGGGTTTTCCCAAGCTTGTGTTAGCCATTCGTAAGCTGGTGACCTTTGTTGGCATGTTTTCAGATAGAGGCAGAGTATGTGTGTTTGTCATTGATGGCAAAGATCAACATGATCAATAGAGCGATGATGGCATAACAATGACAAGATCAACTGAGAAGAGAAACAGTGGTCGTTGGATCTCATTCAAAATCACCGATGACCATCAGATATGAATTCAGATAGGAGTAGTGCGCAGTAGAAGAGAACATATCTCAGGCATCTGATCAGGGCCCAAAGATTGACCATCATTGGATCCATAAGAAGGAGCACAGTATTTACGTGAAAGATGAAGCAGGCCTACAAAATCCTAAAATTAGGGGGACTGCCCATTATCAAAGAGGACACGTGGCGAAAGATTAGAGCACGTCAAAGACTCTATTTCAGAGTTTCATAGATCGGGAAATCCAAAGGAAGGAGGTGCTCTAACCTCTTGAACTCACGATATGAGATATCCTGAAATGATCTGGGCCATCGGATCGAGGATTGATCTAAAAATTTGGATCAAGGTATGGTGTGGAATGTTGGATGCAGAGGAAACATGGCGAGCGATTGTTTTTTCGCTGACTGAAATGTCAAAGGAAGGAGGCTCCTAACCTCTCGAACTCAGGATATGCGAAATCACGATATAATCTCAGCTATTAGATCGAAGACAAATCTGGGTCATCAGATCTAGGAGGTATATCATGACAGACCACGTCAACAAGGATAGGTGGAAACTTATGTCAGCAAGGACATGTGGCACGATCATATAAGGACAAGTGTCAAATTGATTCAGCTTTTCAGGCCACTGTAAATCATAATTCTGAGTGACACATGGCAGCCACTCGGCTCTTGACACATCATTGAGTGATGCAAGAATGACGTCACTTCATGAGTTATTGTTTCAGGAATTTCAGCTTCAACACTTCTCCAAAGTCTCGAAGGCTCAAGTACCAAGGTAGAGGAGAGTCGTCCGATCACCACGGATGGTGGACCGTTGATCTGGCTCCATTTCAGAGTTTCAGATACCGATATTTGGAAGATTCAAAGACACTCATGGAAAGAATGCCGAAATGTGAAATCATGAAGCACTTTTTGGCACAGTCTGTGGTCACTATCGGTGGTCACGTGAGGGGAAAGAGCTAGCAGACCTAAGCTCCTTTTCGGCGATCGCAACATGAAGAGTAGAGACTCTTCACCACAGAATTCCTGAAGTCACGAATCACGAAGTGCTCGTTTGGTTAGCGAGTGGTCACAACATGTGGTTACATAGTCACGAGAAGGGAAGGAGCTAGTACAACTAAGATCCTTTTGGGAGTTTAAGGGATCACAACTTGGAGTGTCAAGACTCTTTGACATAGGATTGCCAAAATGCAAAATGCAAAGTGCCTCTTGATTAGGCCCGTGGTCATAGCCAATGGGAATATGGGATAAACGCAAGATCCTGTGGATTTAATCCAATGGTGTTGGTTAATTGGAATTTGATCGAAGGGCTATTGTCTCACCTCACAGTTAATTATTCAGTTAGCAGAACTAAATCATAGTTCTTGGACATTTGGCGATTCTGTTGCTGAGGTGTTTTTCTTGGAGATTCGAGTTGTAACTGATTTTTGGAGGAGAGAATAAGAGTGACATGCAACTACTGTGGAAATTTTGCTGTTCTAACTGAAAAATGAGTTGAACTATAGAAAGGTAAAATTACAGTATGCGCAGTGTGAAGAAAACTCAGAGATGAGGAACATAAGCTGAACATAACAGAAAATGTGAAGAGATCAGAATGTGCACATATAAAAGAGAATCAGAAGGACAAAGAAAGATAGATAGAGAGAGACATTAAGTCAAGTCGAGTATGAACAGAGCAGAAGAATAGTGAAGCAGAGAAGATTTGAAGAATAGAGAAGAAGTGGTAAGAATTGATATATCTGTGTTGTTTCTTATTCGATCATGTATTTATAATTAGGGAGGTAGGGTGGTGATAGGGAGGACTATAGTCCTCTATTATTCAAGTTGGTGCTTGAATACTGGAAGTTGAAGCTTCCATCTAGTTGTGGCTAGAAAATAGGGTGGCAGGGTGGTTCTCGGGAAAACACAGAGTTTTCTATATCCAAGTTGGTGCTTGTATAAATCCAGTTGGTGCTAGAATATTTAGGGAGTTGGTGCTTCCTTCTAGTGGGTTCTAGAGAAACCAGAGAGTTAGTGCTCTCAACAAGTTGAAGCTTGTAAAACAGAGGTAGTAGCCTCACTTTGAGTTGGTGCTCAAACATAGATGATGTACAGAACTTAAAAGACTGCCTATCATTTTGAAGAAGAAGAGGTTTCCTCCCTTTATGGGTTTCCTCGTGAAAATATGTCTCTGTGTATATCTTATGTGTGACTGATTCTCATTATTTATGTTGTCCATATGATGTATAATATTAATGGTCACTTGGTGAAATATTAAAAATGGTTTAATAGACTTAATATTGTTTAAGCACAGTGACAACTAATTCACCCCCCCTCTCAATTGTCTTAGTAATTTCAACAATTGGTATCAGAGCCAATTCCTTTTATTCAAAGGTAGATCTGTAAGCTTAAACATGACAATTCATGAAGGGACTTCAACCACTAAGCCTCCTCTGTTTGATGGAACAAATTTTTCCTTTTGGAAGGTTAGAATGAGAACATACTTAATGGCCTTAGGTGTTGACGTTTGGGATGCAGTAGAGACTAGATATACAAAGCCTGTTGTGCTAGCCTCCAAGGATGATAAGTTAGAGTTTATATTTAATGCTAAGGGAATTAATGCTATCTTGAATGGACTTGCTGAAGCTGAGTTTGTAAAGGTGATGCATCTTGAAACTGCTAAAGCTATGTGGGATAAACTTGTTAGTAACTATGAAGGAAATGAGAAAGTAAAAGATGCCAAACTTCAAACATATAGATTGAAGTTTGAACAATTAAATATGAATGAAGATGAAACAATTAGCAAGTATTTTTTAATAGTTGAAGAACTTGTGAATGCCATGAAGGGTCTTGGTGAGAAGATTGAAGAATCATTTTTGGTTCAGAAGATTTTAAAATCTCTGCTTGATAAATTTAATCCAAAAGTATCTGCAATAGAACAACTAAATGATCTTAAGACCCTGTCCATTGATCAACTCCTAGGAACACTAACTGCATATGAAATGAGAATCAACAAAGATAAATCCATTACTAGAGAAGCATCTTTTAAAGCAGACAAGAATACTGATTCAAATTTAGATGATATTGAGGCAAAATTTGTGAGAAGGTTAAATAAAGGATCAGGAAAATATCAAGGAAAGATTCCCTTCAAATGATTTAACTGTGGTAAGATAGGTCACTTTGCATCTAAGTGTCTCCACCAGAAAAATGACCAGAACTCTGATGATGAAAAGAAGTACAAATTCAAGAAATATAGTAAAAAAGAAAAGTTTGTGTGCAAACAATGAAAACTGCTCAGAAGACATAGATAGCGATTCATCATGTGAAGACAAAATGAATGATTTTATGCTTATGGCTATGGGAGATCTTGATGATGAATAGACAAGAGGTGAAATGGATGATGAAGAATTTTTGGTGGATATGGAAGATGAATTAATCAGTTCTTTGGAAGAAATTGACAGACTTAGATGTAAGAAGAGAAAACAAAAGCAGTTGTTGATGCAGTTTAAAAAGAATGGTGAAAAACCTGATGAAAACTTTGCGCTACTAAAAGTGGAGCTAGAAGAGGAAAAGAAAATAGAAGACATACTAAAACAATAGTTGGCAGAGAAGAAAGCGAGGTGTGAAGCCTTAGAAGAAGAGATAGTAAAAACCATAAAAGAAATGGAGAAGTTTAAGGCATTGTATCACCAAAATCTGTCAAGTATTAAAGCCTCAGAAGAATTAACTTCCATTCTAAATCAGCAAAGGAATCCAAAGTTGAAAGTTGGCTTGGGATATGAAGAAGGATCAAGTAGTGATCATCCAAGTAATACAGAACCCATCAAGTTTGTCAAATCTACAATCATTGACAACAACCACTCTGCATAAACAAAGAAAGAAAATCAGCCACCAAGAAGGAATGAAAAAAAAAAGTACCAAAACTAATTTTGTAGATCAAAGAAATAACACAAACACATCTTCTGATCAAAGAAATCATTAGCATGGAAGAAATCAACTACAACCTCTTTTCATATACAAAAGTTTTTTCTATGGTTATTGTTTTTTCTGTTCTAACTTTGGTCACAAAGCTGTAAACTATTCTTTAAGATCTAGATATGTGAAATCAAGATACTCAAGGAATAATTATCTGCTACAACAAAGATTGAGACAACCAAGAAACAAACGACCACAGACTATAAATCATGTGATGGATGGGGGAAGGACACAGGTGAAACATAAAAACAATTATGAGCATAACAATCATTATGATCTGTTATTCAGTTAGCCAGAATGTTACATCTATCATAACTATGGACATAAAGCTACATATTGTTGCTTAAGGAATTTTAAGTCAAACTCGAATCCCACTGCTGAAAATTTCAAGATATGGAAGAAGAAAGAAGATGACAAGTGTAGACTAGTGTTATCAGCCGAAAGACAAAAGAATCCCTAGTATATTGACAGTGGATGTTCCAAACATATGACTGGAGACAAAAGTAAGTTTCTAACTTTAAGTGAAAGCAAATCAAGGAATGTAACTTTTGGAAATGATGCACTAGGATAAATAAAAGGTAAAGGAATGGTAAGTTTGAGTAATGGCAAAGGGAAAGATCAAGATGTGTTGTTTGTAGAAGGTCTGAAACATAATCTACTTAGTGTTAGTCAAGTCTGTGACCAAGGATGTGAAGTCATTTTTACTTCTAAAGATTGTAGAATAAAATCTGTGAATTCAGGACAGCTAGTTGCAAAAGGGATAAGAACAAAAAACAATGTCTATGTGTTAAAAGAAGAAAAAGAAGAATTCCACTTAAGAAAGTATGATGAAATTTGGCTATGGCATAGGAGACTTCGACACTTAAATTTTGATCATATAATCAAGCTCAAAAATAGTGGGGCAGTAAAGGATCTTCCAAAGATATCAAAGCCATATGATTCTATTTGTAAACCATGCCAGATAGGAAAGCTTACTCGGACACAGTTCAAATCTAAAAACTTTCCTTCAACAGAAAAACCTCTCTAGTTAGTACATATGGATTTATGTGGACCATCAAGAAAAGAAGGTACATGAAAAGAAAAATATTTTATGTTGATTATTGATGATTATTCTAGACTAACATGGGTTGCCTTTTTGAAAGAAAAATCTGAAGCATTTGAAAAATTCAAAGTGTTTAAGGCTTTGACTGAGAATCAAACAGGAAAAATATTGAAGGCAATAAGGTCTGATAGAGGAGGAGAATTTAACTCATGGACTTCAAAGAGTGTTGTGATAAACATGGGATAAAAAGAGAGTACGCAATCCCAAGGACTCCACAACAGAATGGAGTTGTTGAGAGGCAGAATAGATCAGTACAACAAATGGCAAGATCAATGATGAATGAAAGGAATATATCTCAGACATATTGGGTGGAAGCAATCCATACAACTGTTCACATTCTTAACAAATCTCATCTCAGGCCACATAGTGACAAGACTCCTTATGAACTATGGTTTGGAAGACTTGCTTCAATCAAGCATTTTAAAGTCTTTGGGAGTAAATGTTATATCAAGAATAATGATGAAAATATTGGAAAATATGATGACAGGCCTGATGAAGGTATATTCTTAGGTTATGCTACAAGCAGTAAAGGTGACAGATGCTACAATAAAAAGCTACATAAATTGGTTGATTGTATCAACATAAAAGTTGATGAAGAAATCCTGGTACAAAATGTAAGCAGTGTTGAATTGAGAACAAAATATATAATTGAAAATGAAGATGAACATGTCCAAGGATCAGAAAGAGAAGAATCTGAATCAGATGAAGATACTAATACTCCGACTGACAAAAATCAACAGAAAGAAGAAAAATCACCTCTCATAATAGTTAGAAAGAATCATCCTGAAAATCAGATAATTGGAGATATAAATAAAGTAGTTCAGACAAGAAGGAAATTGATTAAAGACTCAGAACAATCACATATTGCCTTTTTATCTATGACTGAACCTAAAATTTTTGATGAAGCCAACCGACATGATGATTGGATTAGAGCTATGAATGAAGAGCTTGATCAGATTGAGAAGAACAATACTTGGGAGCTTGTTCCTAGACCTGAAGATAAGAATGTAATAGGATCCAAATGGGTGTTCAAGAATAAAATAAATGAAAAAGGACAAGTTGTTAGAAATAAAGCCAGATTGGTCTATAAAGGGTATGCACAAGTTGAAGGTTAGGATTTTGATGAAACTTTTGCACCAGTGGCAAGATTGGAAGCCATCAAAATGTTTCTTGCATATTCATGTCATAAGAACTTTAAAGTGTATCAGATGGATGTTAAGTCAACATTTCTTAATGGAGATATAGAGGAAGAAGTATATATGGAGCAACCTGAAGGATTCTCATTGACAAATAATCATGATTATGTTTGCAAGCTGAAGAAGGCCTTATATGGATAGAAATAAGCACCACTAGCTTGGTATTATAGACTGGACAAATTTTTACAAGACAAAGGGTTCTAGAAAGGTACTGTTGACAACAATCTCTACATTAAGTCTGAAGGTGATAATTTACTAGTTGTTTTGGTTTATGTAGATGATATTATTTTTGGCTGTACTAATGAATCCTTTGTCTAGTGGTTTTCTAACTCTATGCAAACAGATTTTGAGATGTCCATGATAGGAGAAATGTCATACTTTCTTGGTTTACAAGTAAATCAAAGTTCTAAGGGAATATTTATCTCACAAGAAAAATATTTGAAAGAGATGTTGAAGAAATTTTAGATGGAATATTCTTCTCCTGTTAGTACACCTATGGTGGTTGGTTGCAAGCTCAGTAAAGATGATATTTAACCTGATGTTGATCAAAGGACATATCGCTCAATGATAGGTAGTCTTCTGTACATCACAACATCCTGTCCTGATATAATGCAAGCTGTTGGAATGGTAGGTCATTATCAGTCTGCTCCTAAACAAAGTCATTTGGTAGTTGTAACAAGGATATTCAAATACTTGAAGGGAATAATTAATTACGGTCTGTGGTATCCTAGAAATCAGAACTTTCAGTTAACTTCTTATTTAGATGCCGATTGGGAAAACTATGTTGATGAGAGAAAAAGCACCAGTGGAGGAGCATTCTTCTGGGGTGACTCATTAGTAGCATGGCTTAGTAAAAAACAAGGATCCTTTTCATTATCAACTACATAGGTAGAATATGTTGCTGCTGCTACTTTTTGCACACAAATTTTATGGATGATACAAACTCTTGCAGATTTAAAGGTAACTTAAACTGATCCCATTCCACATCACTGTGATAACACTAGTGCCATCAATCTCTCTAAGAATCTTGTACTTCATTCAAAATCTAAGCATATACCAATAAAATACCATTTTCTCATAGAACAGGTTACAAACAAAAATGTTCAGGTGAATTATATTCCTTCCATAGAACAGATAGCTGATATCTTTACTAAACCATTAGCAACGACACCTTTTGGATATCTTCACCAGAAGTTGGGCGTGACCTCACTGTCAAACTAAGAGAGTCCATCCTGTAGGGGGAGTTTGTGTTGGTTGAATACAATGATGATTTTAGGGGCTAAATTTCGCTCCTGGGCTAATTTTCCAAGGTTTTTCCCAAAACAAGATTCACTATTATAAAAATGATTCGCCCAAATTTTATAGGATACAATTATTTTACCTTAAAAATCGCTAAAATATTATACAAACTGTATAAAATCCTTAGAAATTTGAATATTTTTACAAAAGTATTGCTACACATTTTATAGTTGGCATATCAAGGATTAGTAAGATTCGCCAAGGTTTCTACATTTTAAAATAAATTTCCATCCTTAAAATCATCCCTGGTTGAATATATGATACCTCCGAAGAATACTACAACAGCTCAGGGGGAGCTTATTTCTTATTTGACATTGATGTCAAAGGGGGAGAAAGTGTGGTAATTTCAATACAGTGGTAAAGCTAGATGTTCTTCAAGGGGTTTCCATCAATGCCAAAGGGGGAGATTGTTGGCATGTTTTTGGACAAAGGTAGAGTATGCGTGTTTGTCATTGATGGTAAAGATCATCATGTTCAACAGAGTGATGATGGCATGGCAATGGCAAGATCAACTGAGAAGAGCAACAATGGTTGTTGGATATCATTCAAAATCCCCGATGACCATCAGATCTGAATTCATATAGGAGTAGTGCGGAGTAGAAGAGAACAGATCTCAAGCGTCTAATAAGGGCCTGAAGACTGACCATCGTTGGATCCATAAGAAGGAGCACAACCTTTATGTGCAATATGAAGCATGCCTACAAAATCCTGAAAGTAGGGGGACCATCCATTATCAAAGAGGAAATGTGGCAAAATATTAGAGCATGTCAAAGACTCCATTTCGGAGTTTCATAGATTGGGAAATCCAAAGGAAGGAGGTGCTTTAACCTCTTGAACTCATGATATGCGATATCCCGAAATGATCTGGGCTGTCGGATCGAGGATTGATCTAAACCTTTAGATGAAGGTATGGTGTGGAATGTTGTATGCAGAGAAAACATGGTGAGCAATTGTTTTTTCGCTGACTGAAAGGTCAAAGGAAGGAGGCTCCTAACCTCTCAAACTCGCAATATAATCTCAGCTGTTGGATCGAAGACAAATCTAGGTCATCTGATATAGGAGGTAGATCATGACAGACCACGTCAACGAGGACAGGTGGCAACTTATGTTAGCAAGGACACGTGGCACGAGCATATAAGGACAAGTGTCAAATTGATTCAGATTTTCAGGCCACTAGAAATCATAATTCTAAGTGACACGTGGCAATGACTTAGCTCTTGACACATCATTGAGTGATGTAAGAATGATTTCACTTCATGAGTTCTTGTTTCGGGAGTTTCATCTTCAACACTTCCCCAAAGTCCCGAAGGCTCAAGTACCGGGGCAGAGGAGAGCCATCCGATCACCGTGGATGGTGGACCGTTGATCTGGTTCCATTTTAGAGTTTTGGATACCAGGAGTTGGAGGAGTTAGAGACACTCACGACAAGAATGCCGAAATGCGAAATCGTGAAGAACTTTTTGGCACAGTCTGTGGTCACCGTTGGTGGTCACGTGAGGAGAAAGAGCTAGTGTATCTAAGCTCCTTTTCGATGATCAAAACATGAAGAGTAGAGACTCTTCACCATAGGATTCCCAAAGTGGTGAATCATGAAGTCTTTGTTTGGTTAGCGAGTGATCACATCATGTGGTTACATGGTCATGAGAAGGGAAGGAACCAGTACAGATAAGCTCCTTTTTGGAGTTTCGGGGATCGCAACTTGGAGTGTCGAGACCCTTCGACACAGGATTGCCGAAATGAAAAATGTAAAGTGCCTCTTGATTAGGCTCGTGGTCACAACCAGTGGGAATATGGGATAAATGCAAGATCCTGCAGATTTAATCCAACGGTGTTGGTTAATTGGAATTTGATCGAAGGGCTACTATCTCACCTCACGGTTAATTATTCAGTTAGCAGAACTGAATCATAGTTCTTGGACGTTTGGCGATTCAGTTGCTGAGGCGTTTTTCTTGGAGATTCAAGGTGTAACTGATTTTTGGAGGAGATCATAAGAGTGACATGCTACGACTGTGGAAGGTTGGTTGTTCTGAATGAAAAATGAGTTGAAATGTAGAAAGGTAAAATTACAGTATGCGCAGTGTGAAGAAAACTTAGAGATGAGGAACAAAAGCTGAACAAAACAAAAAAGGTGAAGGGAGAAGAATGTGCACATATCAAAGAGAATGAGAAGGAAAAAGAA
>JASDQU011310588.1:25281-39955 GCA_032191745.1 Picea mariana | reverse complement strand
CCTATTATATTATTTTCCAGACTCCTGGGATAGCTTAGTTGTGGCTATAGGGAGTAATACAACCACATTAGCATTAGAAGACGTGGTTGCATCTCTATTGTCAGAAGAAATGAGAAGGAAGAACATGGAAGGATCTACCAAATATGATTTAGTGGTGAGAGGTCAATCGGTCGACAGAGATAAAGGCAAATTCTATGCTAGAAGGTCTAAGTCGAAGGGTAGACATAAGTCCCACGTTCAGTTGAAGAGAAGATGTTGGAAATCCTGTAAATCTGGGCATTACAAAAGGGACTTCAAGTCGAAGGCAATGGAAGTCAATACAAGATCTGACAAGAAGTAGTCAATGGAGAGAAAGACAACTCTAGATAAGGTACACAGTCATATCAAAATGTTTGGTTGATCAACTCAGGAGCATCCTATCATATGACACCACATAGAGAATGGTTATGCGAATATGAACAATATGAAGGAGTAGGTGTGTTCTTGGGGGACGACTCGACAACCAAAATTTTTGAACGAGGAAGAGTTTGACTGATACTGCAGGATGGAAGGAGTAGAACCCTTCCATGTGTACTACACATTCTGGGTTTGGAAAAAAACCTGATATTTTTCAACAAGATGAGTGATGCAGGGGTGCACACTCTATTTCAGAAGGATTCGTGCAAGATGGTCAGAGATGTGATGGTCTTAATTAAAGGAGTTCGGATTGGAACCCTATACAAGTTATTATGGAGTGTTGACTCGACTAGATGCAACAACATTGATGTTCCTGAATTTGACTCGACTCGACTCAAGATGAATTGATTCAAACTGACTCGACAAGTCATCATAAAGTCGACCTGACCATGCCATGGCATGAGAGGATGGGACACATTAGAGAAAAAGGACTTCGAGATATGCATAACAAAGGTATGGTTGAAGATTTTACTGCATGTAATCTAGAAGTCGACTTTTATGAACATTGTATATATGGAAAACAAAGTCGAGTAAGGTTCCCATCTAGAGCAACAAGGGAAAATGGGATTCTAGAGTTGGTTCATAGTGATGTGTTTGGCCATGTTTCAGTGCCTTCACTTGGTGGATMCYTGTATTATGTTTCCTTCATAGATGATTTTTCTAGGAAGACATGGATATATTTCCTGAGGAATAAATCAAAGGTTTTTGAGAAATTCAAAGAGTTTAAATCTCTTATATAAAACTAGACAGATAAGAAKATTAAGGTGTTGAGAACTGACAACGGTGGTGAATTATTTGGAAAATAATTTGATCACTTCTGCAAGAAGTATGGCATAGCATGCCAAAATACCACATCATATACCCCACAAAAAAATGGAGTTGTTGAGAGAATGAACAGAACATTCGTGGACACGGCAAGGAGMATGCTCAGTGATGTTGGGGTCGCATAATAATTCTGGGCAGAGGCAGTCGACATTGTAAAATATCTATTGAATATGTCTCCTTCGTYGACGTTAGTTGACATGACACCACATGAGGTATGGTTTGGTAAGAATCCTTTAGTCTCACATCTCAAAGTATTTGGTTGTGATGCATGTGTGCATGTTCCCAAGGAAAAGAGGAGCAAGTTGGACATAAAAAACATATATATAAAGGCACTCCGCCTCAAAGACCATAGTGTCTCACCAACCTGTAAAAGTATATGTACATTTACAACTTGGGGGTATTACAAGAGTTGGAAGTTGAGAAGGTCATTGCACATCGGATCTTAGGTGTTGGCAAGAATCAATAACATGAGTATTATCCATTGGAAGGGCAAGCTCAATGAAGAGGACAGTTGAGAGAGATATGCAACCTTTTGGCAGTACGAGGACAAGATCTACGAGTTCCATGGGAAGCATTACAGGCTTGTGCACGTTGTATGTTGTCGGGGGGACGACAAATGTAGTGGGGGAGGATGTAAAGCCTCCAACACCCATGCAAGGTGCGGGCATTGCCATGATGTGTGAAGACACGATCGATTGGCGAGTTGCCTAAGAGCATGCTCGATTGGACAAGATGGAGTGGTGATCATCTTATAAAGGTGTGAGGAGTACCTCAGGCACGTGAATCTAGCATGCGAACCCAAGGAGACTCACGCCCTTACTTGCGAAGATGCTATGTGAGTTAGGCAAGTTGGCATAAGGAAAGGGTGGGGCCAACTTGAGTGTTGGGTGAGTTGGGGGCGATCGACACAACACTTAGGCTAATCGGTGAACCTATTATGTGTTAGCGCAAAGAGTTGGAGGGTTGGCTCAACCATACACCAAACGGTGTGATGGTTCGTATGGAGTGGGTGCATATAAGTAAGGTGCACATATGAGCTAGAGATCATAGAACTCGGCACACACAACTTGGTTGGAAACACATGGGGCAAACCACAAGTCAAGTAGACGAGGCATGACGGTGAGGAGTCTTACAACGATTGTGAGGTAGACTCGGTTGCGACAATGTGAACAGGTTGTAGGTGTATGAGGTTGTAGGCAAGTCATGACAACTTGGTCAAATCTTGTATCTTATGTAATGAGTCACGCACTCCCCTTCGTGTATTGTATCATATTGTAAAGCATCTTATATAATAAGATTGTACGAGTGTTAGAAACCTCTGGTGTCGCCCAACATTTTCATTGTGCCATCTCTCTTGTGTTTGCATGTTCTATGATCTTGGATGATTAAGTGTTGAACTTATTAACTTCATAAGTGTAATGTGTACATTGTTGCGACATGAGTGCACTACTGGATGTGCATCTTAACTACCAAATAAAGAGTTGAGTGAGGCGACTCGACTCACCTAGTAGCTCAAACCTGAGATATGGGCATGCCCTAAGTGAAGAGACATAGTCCAAGCGCAATAGAACATGGTTGATCGCACCACTGCATCCAAGATGTTGCGGTGCCACACGACCAAGAGATGACCGGACTTGACATCTCGGGCAGGACTCTTAGGTCCATGACATCCCATTCAAAGAAAAATAGTATTATCATGGGTTAACTTGGTTGCATAAATTTGATGTAGAAATTCATCATGAGAATGACAAGCTCTAGAATGACAATCCACATTGCTCGATGATTTCTTGTGCATCCGTTATGACATCTTCGTTATCTTGCAACAACATTTTGGCGTCTTTATTGTCTCCCTTTAGGCAATCCCGAACAAAGCGAATGCTCAGAACGCATTGATTATGTCATGGGGCTGGAGAATGTGTACGTTTGTCGAGATTAGAGTGAACAACTCCTACCATGAGATGAAATTAGAGAGACTATATACCCCAATATCAATGGGATATGCAGGTAATGCTTTCTACCTTTTACAATTTAGAAGTAGATTCACCCCATGAAGCGTTGTCTGGTATGCGATCTCTCTCAAAACTACTTTGTCAAACAACAACAGGACATTGGTGCCCCCCATAACAGTCCGTATACCAATCACTAATAGGCTCCATAAGTTTTATAGCATCCTCTAAAAACATTGGGCAAGGCCTCCCCAATAAAATCTCAGACACTGCCAAAATACTGCCACATATGGATTCGTTCTTCATTGCATATTTGTTCTTCCACAGATCTTGGCAATATACATGAATAGGAGACTTGGAAGGGTTCCAAGACCAGCCACTTCCCAAGGATTTGGGTGAATAGACAATATCCATTAGATAGGAAGCCATGTAAAACTTTGACATCTGATAAGCTAAAGCTTCATGAAATTTTCGAATTGCCAAAGCCAGATGACCAAAGATTATATCAGCGCAATTGAAAATTGATCCCTCATAAAGGCAGCTAATGTTTATTCAGATGTGTGGCATATTTTTGTCCATGCAACCTGCTCATTAACATTGCCACATCTACCACAGGGGGCTTCAAATGGATGGTCGAGTAGAYTTCGCTTGGATGCTTTCGAACGACCCTGCATCTCGGGGGCTCGAGACACGAAAGATCATTGATGTTATTCGAACAAATTAAAGGTATTTTGAATTTGCGGCTTCCAATAAGTATGARGAATTTCTACTTGAATGTTAATTACTACGAAGTTCACATGGATGCTTAAGTAAGCAGAGGAGCTTTACCTGAAAATCTGAGTGTAACACCCACTCTGGGTTCGTAGAACACGAAGGACTAACGATAGTCTTTGAATCAATGAAAGGTAWWTCTACAAGGAAATCCTACTTAGATTCAAAGCTGTACAAGGAAATCCTACTTAGATTCAAATCAATCGATACAAAAGTCACGAAATCGACAAAGCGTTCAAATAAAGGCATTAGCTTCACCCCGGAATGAAAAAATCTCAGACTAGCTCTTGCTTCAGTGAATCTCCCAGTTTCTAGGGCTTGGATGTCTGTCTTCAAATAATTCGAATTCTATCATACACAAAGCAAAGGGTTATCAAGGATAAAGGGTCCATGCCATAGAATGAATTCCAAGTTCAATGGCTCGCTCCTTTTCCTACTTCTAATTAGGTCTTGTCTCAACATTCTACTTTTGAAATTTTTCATCGGAATATGGCAAAACGAAATAAATCTTGATGAAACAGTTATTTGCGTTTGGCACTCAGATTATACAGAGTCAATCACTCAAATTTGCAATTTCAACAATTTCTGGTAAGATTTGAGATATTAGAAAGGATAATTGAACCATTTTACTTTCATTGAAATCATCCGAAGCAAGTGCCATCGGCTCTATTTTAAGATTAACACTAGGACATAAATGTCTTGTCATGCTAAGCCCCCTTCGACTAAGAAGCAACAAGTGGGGTTATCTATTCCACCGAAGTTGCCCAGGACTTGGCCCCACCTGTTTTCGCAAGCCCATGTGCACACAATCACAAGCATAAGCACGTGATTGAGAGACTTCAACCTTTGTGGGGGTGATAACACCACCCTACTTTCACCGACACAATTAAGCACTTGTGGCAGTTGGTCAACCTTTTGACTATAGGTGACCTTAGGATGTGTCAATATGTGTTGGAAATAAGGCACATGGAGGAGCATGTGAATGTAGGATTGGTCAACCTAACTCCTAAAGTTATAGCAAGTCGTGTGTTTGACTCTTCATCTCTTTTTCATGTTAAAGCAGGCGATCGATACTTGGAATTGCTTCTTTGATGTTTTCTTGGTGGGAAGTAGGAAGCAAAGAGGGGTCTTTTGCTAAGTTCCCTAGGAAATCTACACTTTATCCAGGCAAGATGGAGGGATTGATTTAATATAAACCCTTGAGGAATATTTTTCCTACTAAATGGGTTGTTTGGGGTGTAAGTGGAAATGCACCGTGGTAGCTATGTGTTCATTGTTGTGCTTAAAATGATATTCATGTTAATGACTTGCGAAGTCCCTCCAACATAAGTGACATTGCCAATGTCATCAAAGCTTTTAAAATTTTTAGATTATGCATTCTAAAGGATATAACAGGATTGGAAGGTGGTAACAAGAGAGTTTCATTGGGTTTTGAAGTCTATTATAGAGGACAAAGATCTAATTGCATGTTCAACTTGAGCTTCCTAGGGAAGAAAGGGCAAGTTGGGTTAATTCCTCCATTTATGAAAAATTGGATGACAAACAAAGGTTTTTACACATTGAGGACCTTGTGGGACAAAGAATCTAATAACTAGCTATCATAGAGAACCATTAATAAATCTCAAGGGATATAGGTTGTTGATAGACCCACATTCACCACACTTTATCAACTAACTCCAAAGAGTGTCTTGTTCAACTTCAATCGAGAGGCTTGTAGAGCTATTTAGAAAGATGGGCAATGGTCTTATGGTAAATAATTTATGGATTACAAAACAGAGGACCTATATTTTTAGATTCAACCTCGTTGTCTTGTTGTTGACTAAATTGGAAGTGGACCTTTCCTTTAAGATCACAAGAAAATGTGTATTGGGCAGTTTCAAGTGATGTATAAATTCATCTCTTCTTTTAAGTCTTGAGTACTTGGTTTGTTATTCATAACAATATGATAGTTAAGAATCTTTATTTTTCCACGAAAAAAAAAACATACTTATATTTCAGAGGAAATGAAAGTACAATCCTTAGGTCCACTGTGAATTTGAGAAGTGAAAACAAGGCATTAAACTCACCCTGGTTATTTGTACAATGTCCCAAATTACATTTACTTGCCATGTAATGTGAATAAGATAAATATAGAACAAAACCCAACCCACAAGAATGAGCCATCTCTTTACTAGCCTCATCAAAAAATCACGAGGGAATCTCCTTATTTATATGGACTTCTTCCAGCCAATGAGACTTCTTTAGGGCTCGAGAGGGATTATACAAGGAATACAAGGAAAAAATTTGTAGTGAAACCTTGAAGGAGGGCCAAAGCCTGTCCTCAAATATGTTGGTGTTACGAGACAGCCAAACTCCCCAAGCAACTAGAATGGGCAGGACTCGAAATGCTTTTAGAGAACTCCTACTAAAAAACCCATGAAAACATTCGACCATTGAAGGAGCATCCCATAAGTGTTCTTCTTGAATCTGACTTTCAATCTCCTTCCAAACTTGTCTTGTGATGGGGAATTCCAAGAATAGGTGGATATTCATTTCCTCGTTCCACTTGCATAAGGTACAAATGCCAAGCCCAATTTTGTTTTTCCATTGAAGCCGTTCCCATGTCAACACATGTTCTTTTAGCACTAGCCAAAAGAAAATAATACCTTTCAAAGGGCCCTTTATTTTCCAAATTTTCTTTATCCACCATTAACCTTCTGAGGGATTTAAGTATTACCTAACCACATATCCCATTTTCGCAGAGTAGTGCCCTCCCGAGGCATTAAAAATCCATGTAGTTCATCCTCAACATCAAATAAATGAATGTGAGCCTAGTACAGTTCAAAGGTATATATGTTCCAATGTTGATGCCAACTAGCCTCAAGATCGAGGTCTTGAGCGTTCAACCAACCTTGATGCCAAATCGACATTATATTTTTATCACCAACTTTGTTTAATGTACATTGCCTTGTCAATCTGAACTATGCTACGAGTGCCTCATGGAGAAAGGCATTTTTCCCACATCCAACAATAACATCCATGCAAATCTTGACTTTATCACCCAAGCTGACCTTCCAGACCAAGAAGTGACCAGTTATGGGAAAAGCCAATTTTAATTCCTTCCATTGGTTCGAAGCATTTTGAATATTTTTTTGTTAGCAATAAATCGAGTATAACATTGTGCGAGGAGATATATATTTTTCTACCAAGATTCTCCTCCACAAGTTATCTCGAGACAAGAAAACCCATAATTATCTCGTTGCCAAACCCTTCCCAAAAAGACTTATACCTTTTAAACCCCATCCACCAATTGTTTAGGGATTGACATTGCTTTGAATCCAGTTGACTAAATGAGACCCCAGAAATTCACCACTCCCTTTCCAAAGATAATTGAAGCAAAGTTTCCTTATTTTAATGAGAATACCTTTTGGGATATAGGCCAACAAATGTTAGTATGTCAATATAGGTTCAATTACATATTTTATAAGAACTAGCCAGTCACCCCTTGAAATCCACCTATTACACCAAAAGTTTATCTTCTTCTTTATCCGGGTCAATGACCATTCCCTGTCTAAATCCCATACTTGTTAGGTTTTAGATGATAGTTAAGGATCTACCACATCATACTGGCTTTACCAATGGGCATTGCATGGGATTCCATAAAGAGGAAATGGTTAAGCAAGTCATGTGGGACTATAAAGTTGTTAAAGTTTTTTGGCCATGGATTTCTGCGAGATACAATTTTATTTTTGTTCCCCCTTTCCACTAGAAAGAGGTCCCTTTTAGGGATAAATGGATCATTTGATGGGAAAAGAGTGCATGGCACATGCTTAGGCCAACGAGCATTTCCTTCTTAGAAAAGATATATTTTGGAGCAACCTCTAATGAGGCAATTTATCAAGTTCATTTGAGAGAACTTACTTCTTTTAAATTAAAGTTGGTTATGTATCTCTCCAATGAGTAATATAGTTTTAGAGAAGATAGATGTAGATTCTCTCAACATTAAAGACAAAACCGAATATGTTTTCCCTACTTATTTTATATTGGGCTTGTAGTAAAATATATGATAGATTAAAAAAACAAAAAAGGCCTCTCGCATACCAAACAAAGTTCATATGGTGCATAAATCATCCCTGACTCCATAACTCATCAACAAACTACATTTTCTTATAGTGCATATGCTAGAATTTTAAATTGCTAACACTTAATGTGTATATAAGCTTGTGTATGCCATATACTAGCATACCCCCAAATCAAGGGAAAGGAGCGCCAAAGTGAACTAGGGTGGTTATGTTCTTCAAAGATATAGATATTTTGTTTTTGGATGGAAAATGAATACTTTAAAAGGTCTTCTAGCAAAGGCGAACATGATTGGATGTATGGTGGGAGGATGCCATGTAAGAGATCATGAAATACCTATTCATCATTGAATCAATCTTTGGTGTTTTTKATCTTCTAAGGACTATTAGAATACCGAGGAAATGGATTATACGTTGTTTGAAGATAAGAGAATTGTGTTGTATGGTTCATGGTGTTAGAATATAATGGATGTACTCATTTAACCATAGACAATATCACTATTATCACCCAACCATAGGCCAAAGCCACCCCYGAGCACCTTAACCTTGACAGAGAATTATTCTGGAAGCAAACCCTAGGCTAGATAGCCAAACAAGATAGTGCACCTCTCTCCAAGGATAGCACACCAAGCAAGAATAACAAAAGTTGATCAGACAGTCCAAACCCAGAGAATACCRAGACTATAGACTGGCGGCAATAGCTTCTCTAGGACTTATGCACAAAACTGTCCAACTGCAGTGCACACAAGTGTGCTACTGCAGTTCTGAGAATTACTTGTCAGAATGAAGACTGGCCTCCTGTATTTCTACTAATTCTGGCAGACTGCCTAGGCCAATTTCTCATTCTGGGTGCCAATTTACTTTGTATATAATATTTCCTTTAGCCGACTTCTTCTCTTGGAGGCTAATAACCTAATACGAGTTATCCTCTTGAGTCGACTTGTCTTCTAGGGTTATTAGCAAACTAATTAGGGTTTCTTCTTGCTTCCCGGAATATTCTATTCTCGCCAGGTTTACACGTGGAGGTAAATACCTCCCGCAACTACCATAATATCAACACTCCCTCCTAGCTAGGGAGGTATTGAAGGTAATGATCTTGAGCACAAACATACCATTCACCCGGTAGCATCAACATAGTCGTATAAACTATCTCATGATTAGATCATGAGCACCAACATCACTATCAGTGTCATCAGTTGCATCATCCCTCGAAACCATACTCCATCTGAGTAATCAGACATGATGCTAGATAAGTAACTCACTCCACAGAGTGACACAAGATCCATTCTTCTAATCCGGACATATGTCCTAGAAGAATAAATGTCTTGGACCATTTTCCATCTGGGAAATCTCTGTCCATTGATCATCCATCTTGCTGATAATTATTTCCAACACTACCGATAGTCTTCAAGGCAATCGGAACAATGTCGTTCAATAGAACACAACTGTGTCTATCCATAGTAATACACAACTATAATCTAGTGGTACACTACCACACCAAGTAGCACACAGATACTTGATCAGTGACATATAGTCACAATCAATGGAACACATCCACCACAGTAGAATACATCTAGTGTCTAGAGACATACAGTCTTCATAATAATAATATCATATGATGTCAACCTGCACAAAAAACATTGTTATGATATAAACTGAATCATCTGGGCCATTCTTCCATTCACATCTGTGAGATCTGGAAGAGCATCTTCCCTCAGAAGGTAAAACATCAATGATGAGCTATCTAGATTATTCTTCTCAAGCAAGGAAGAATAATTGTCCCGATTTCTGAGCCTGGACTATTCMCCTATATGGGCCATTCCTCTGGCACTAAACAAAGTGCAACCTGGAGAGAATGAATATGCCCTAGGGAATGCATGTCCCTGATTGTTGAACCTAGACCATTCACCTATTTGGGCCATTCCTCYGGCACTAAAAAATGTGAAACCTGGAGAGAATGAATCTGCCCTAGGGAATGACTATCTGGACCATTTCTTAAGGAAATGATTTTCCTTCACCAACCTCCAAAATGGACCATTCTTCGAAACTACTCACAACTGTGAGCTTCGAAAGAATGATTGTCTGGTGAGGCGGACCAGTCTTCTTGACCACTACTGAGAGTGACCGTCAAGAAGAGAGATTGTCCTAGACCATTCCCCATGTTAACCACAAGGGGAATCGATGTCTATGGTACATCAACAATCCATCGAACCATTTTCATTACGAAAATGATCGTTCGATCTAGACCATTTTCCAAACTGGAAAATGCATGTCCGTCAGAAATCTCAAACCACTTTCCAAACTGGAAAGGAACTGCTCATTTTGGACCATTTTTCGAACTGAAAAATGATTGTCCATAAATCAATAACATGTTAGGATATTTAGACACTTAGGAGTTAGTTAACATCTACTTGGTCTAATATGTCGTTAGGTAAAAGTGTGTTTCTTAGTGTGTTTCTTTAGTATGCATTAGTATGCATCTGTAGTTAGGAAATCCGACGGTCACGATATGTTCCCAACATAGAGTGATCTGATGGTTCATACTCTCCTCGATCTTAACGGCCATTGATCCATGGCTTAAGAACTGATTGGTCCATGATCTCTATTTAAATAGCATGGAGGGTCATTTGTCGATGATCGATTGTGAGAAACTATCTTGTAAAATCTCTTTGTAATCTTTTTCTTTGCATTAATAAACTGCTCCAAGTGGTCGCGTTGGTTGGGGTCGTGGATGTTTCCACGTAGGGGTTTTACCACGTGAAAACATCGGTGTGTTGATCTTTGATCTGGTTATGTGAGTGGTTACTGAAGGTGTTCGTCCTCTGTTGGAATACTTGTGTTGTCAAACATGGTTTCAGACCCTGTTTGAAGACCCGCTCCTGTTGTAGATCGAGATCGTGAAGCTGAGTTTCCTCATCTCCATTTTTTGGAATTTTTGTACATTTCTGGGCTGAGAGGATTGTTCCATTGTGTTCAGAGTACTCATTTCATTCAGGAACACTTTTCGTTTCACTCGAAAAGGTTTCCATTTGCCCAAGATACGGCCATTACAGTTAGATCCGGAGCTATAAAGCCTGAATACGCATTTTTTAAATTTCTGCAAAGTTTTATTTTGATTTTATTTCGGTTTGTATTTTTTATTTATGGGTTGCTACTCTTTTAGATTTGCGTATTCTCTTTGCCCCGCGCCCTGTGCGATCTTGGCAAATCAAAAACAGATAGGAAAAGGTGCATCTTCCAGGTAAGCTACCCGAGATCTAATCCTTGTTGTCATCGAGAAGCGAAATTTTTATCTTGTGTGAAAAGAGTTTTTTTTTAGCATGCTCTCCAAGGCCGTCTTCAACAACAACAACAACCCAATTCTCCTTAACATTACAATATGTTTTGCTAGACCATTTGGTTAAAACTTGCCTTATTAAGTAAGAGGTCTTGAGTTCAAGTCTCTCTTTTGTTACTTTTTTTGAAAAAGTTCATGCTAAAAATTGTAAAGTGCATTTCACTTCAAGTATAAAAGTGAATCACTATAAGTAGTTTTATATTTTATTTTGGAGTTATTTATTTTGCATGCAACTTTTCTGTTATAAGGTAACTTCATTGTAAAAGTGATCCCCACTTCTCTTTATAAAAGTGGGTCACTTCATAAAGTAGCTTACACTATCACGTGGTTATTTGGTCACCATTTATGCCTTTTTTTAAAAGGGCATAACTCTCACATAGGAAGTCCGTTTTAAATGCCATTTTTTTTAAAACTGCATAACTTTTCGAGATATTTCCATCCAGATCATTAGTTTCATTTTTTAAATCCGCATTATTTGCATATTTAATATGGCTTCTACAAGTAATGTCTTGCTTACCAGCAATAACTACTTCCAATGGAAATCCCATATGGAAGATTTATTAAGAAGTAAAGGCCTGTACCGGATTACCTTGGGAAAGGAAACAGCACCCACTGATGATGATAAGAAATCCAAATGGGATAATAGGAATGACGAAGCACGTGGACTAATTGGAATGTCCATCTCTCCTGATTTGAGGTACCACCTTCAAGGAATTGATGACCCCGAAGAAGCTTGGAAAATGATTGAATCTGTGTTTGGTAAACTCAATATTATTCGATCACAACAGTTAGAAAATCAAATACTGACCTTGAGTCCAAGTGATTTTTCTTTCCTTGGAGACTATCTATCTAAGTCTAAAACACTCAGAATTTTATGTGAAGAATGTAAGCTAAAAATGGAGGAAGAGCATTGCATATATCTTATTCTTTCTAAGCTAGGTAGTGCATATTTTTTGTTTGTATCTACCTTTTATGCCATGAAAGAGGCTCTAGGGAAAGCTTATGTAAAACCCACTCTTGAGTCCTTTTGTGCTTCTTTGATTAGAGAGGAAGATAAGCTTGTACAACTTGGAGTGATCAACACTACAGTTACCTCCAACAAAGCCTTAGTTTCCCGGCAGAAAGATAAACCCAAGTATCCCAAGAAGCAACATCCTCACTACAACAACAAACAAACTAAGGGTCCCAAACTCGCTCAGACAGCTCCAGCTCCTAATGGTGACAAAGGAGCAAAATATAAAAGTAAGAATACTAACAGACAATGCAACTTTTGTGATAAAGATGGTCATGATGAGTCCAAATGTTTCAAGATGATGGCAGCCTTAGAAGCAGCAATGAAGAAGCACAACATCAGTATTGATTCTTCTTCTTCTTCTTCTTCTTCTTCTTCTCATGGACATGTACTTTTTGCTTCTAGTTTTTCCTTCAATACACCTTCTACTACTACTTCTTCTTCTGATGAGTGGCTTATTGATTCAGGAGCATCTTATCATATGGCTAAGGATAAAGCCATATTTTCTACTCTAAATGAATGTAACACCAAAAAAATATTTGTTGGTGATGATAGGTCTCTTAGTGTTGTAGGATCTGGAACAGTTCAGGTAGAAAATGGTCATTTCAATGATGTATTATGTGTTCCAAATCTTTCTTGTAACCTTCTATCAGTATATCAAATCACTCATTCAGGGGAAGGTAAAACCGTCGAGTTTTCACCTCACCAAGTTGTAATCAAGGATCTAAAATATCCTAAGCATGTTCTTGCAACTGGAATTGTTGATGATATTACCAGGTTGTACAAGTTTGACAACTTTGGGTCATCATCTTTTTCATCAGCTTTTGTTGCTCATAGCGATGACTTGAGCAAACTTTGGCATGAGCATTTTGGTCATCTAAACTATCGCTCATTGCAGCAACTATGTAATCAATAGATGGTGACTGGTCTTCCTCTTGTTTCATACAAAGATGGTGTTTGTGCCGGTTGTGTTCTCGATAAACATCATCGGGACAGTTTTGACAAACGTGCCTCTTGGCACGCCTCGAGTCCTTTGCAACTTGTTCACAGTGATTTGTGTGGTCCACTTTCTTCTCCTTCTTTTTTTGAGTGCAAGTATTTCTTAACTTTCATTGATGACTTTTCCAGACGTACTTGGGTTTACTTCTTAAAACTCGAGAGTGAAGTTTTTAACAAGTTTTTGGCCTACAAGGCCCTTGTAGAAAAGCAATCTGGACATCGAATTCAAAGGTTAAGAACAGATAATGGAGGCAAATATGTGAACAATAATTTTACAAGCTACTGCACTACAAACGGAATCCAAATGCAACACATTGTTCCATATACACCACAACAAAATGGTGTTGCTGAGAGAAAGAACTACACATTAAAATAAATGGCTAATTGTCTGATCCAATCTAAGGGATTAAGTCTAAAGTATTGGGTTGAAGCCATCAACTATGCAAATTACATAGTAAATCGCACTCCCACAAAGGCTCTTAAAAATATAACACTAGAAGAAGCTTGGACTAAAATTAAACCAGATGTAAGTCACTTCCGTGTATTTGGCAGTATAGCATGGGCTCACATTCCTGATGAGAAAAGGAAAGCATTGCAGCCTAAAAGTGAGAAGTGTATATTTGTTGATTATTCTGAAGATGTCAAAGGTTACAAACTTCTTCAATCACATTGTAATGAAATTATTCTTAGAAGAGATGTTAAATTTGATGAAAATATCTTTGCCTGCGAGCCATCTTCGGCGGTGCCTCCTTCAGCCTGCAAGCCATCTTCGGTGTTTGTGCCTTCTTATGATCTGGTTTCTTCTTCAGATGATGACAGTGAGGATGAAAATCCACCTCCGCCTGCTCACCCTCCTCCAGATGAGTCCTTTGAACCTGAACCAGCACAAGCTCCACCGCTTCCTAGATGGGTCCGTTCAACACGAGAAGTAGCTAGTGATCTTGTTGGTGATCCTTCAAATCAGCGTCGGACATGTTCACAGTTCTAGCGAGCCTCTTCTCTTTTGGCTCAAGTTTCAGAAACTCATGATCTAAAGACATTTACAGAAGCTTCAGGTCATCCAGATTGGGATACAACAATGAATGAAGAGTATCGTTCTTTAATGGAAAATGATACTTGGGATCTTGTACCTCTTCCAAAAGGAAGAAAACTTGTTAGATGCAAATGGGTCTACATAACTAAGTATGCATCAGATGGAAGTGTTGAAAGACACAAGGCTCGGTTAGTTGCCAAAGGATTTTCCCAAGTTGAAGGAATTGACTATAATGAA
>JASDQU011310588.1:14428-25181 GCA_032191745.1 Picea mariana | reverse complement strand
TATTTAGTCACTTAGGAGTTAGTTAAGATCTACTTGGTCTAATATGTCGTTAGGTAAAAGTGTGTTTCTTAGTGTGTTTCTTTAGTATGCATTAGTATGCATTTGTAGTTAGGAAATTCGACAGTCACGATATGTTCCCGACATAGAGTGATCCGACGGTTCATACTCTCCTCGATCTTAACGGCCATTGATCTGTGGCTTAACACCTGATTGGTCCATGATCTCTATTTAAAGAGCATGGAGGATCATTTTCCGATGATCGATTGTGAGAAACTCTCTTGTAAAATCTCTTTGTAATCTTTTTCTTTGCATCAATAAACTGCTCCAAGTGGTCGCGTTGGTTGGGGCCGTGGATGTTTCCTTGTAGGGGTTTTGCCATGTGAAAACATCGGTGTGTTGATCTTTGATCTGGTTATGTGAGTGGTTACTAAAGGTTTTCATCCTCTGTTGGAATACCTGTGTTGTCAAACATAACACATTAGTGCTCCCTCCCAACTTGGGAGTCATCTCTTCCTTTTTCGATAAGGAAGTCATCTCCACGAGCTCCAGCTTGAGTACACAAACTCTTTCATTTTGGATAGAGGCTTTACCAAAATATCTTCTTATCTGCTCATCTGTGGAGATATATATTGGAGAACCACTTTCTCTTTTCTGGACTTCATCATAGAGAATGTAATGCTTGATCTCAATGTATTTTGGTCTTTATAGAACATTGGTTTTCTCTGAAGGCTTCATATAGCTCTGATCATTATAGTATATCATTGTTGGATTCATCTTTTGTTTCTTGCTAGCTCATAACATCGTGGAAAGGGTCAAACTGAAACATATCCAAGTGGTACTTCTTTTTCCATCATGAGAGCTTTGTCATGGATTGGCAATCCATCATTCTTGAGTTCTGAGTAACCATTCTGATACAATATCTCTGTTATAGAAGGATTTTCACCACACTTTTGTTGTGCATTGGAGGTTCTCCACCAAGTTGTCTTCTTCCATCTGCATACAAAGGTCTCAAATTGGTATACCTCAAAGCCTTGAGGTTGTTCTACATACGTTCTTTGTTCAATTATTCTGGAGAACAATATTTGAATTCATCTTATTTAAACTCCAAACCATGGATATTGTAGACGATATAATGGATCATGTAAAGGTATGTTTGGTTTACTGGAACAAACAATCATCATAGTCTTCTCCCTCCATCTGGGAGAACCTCTAGTTCTGGATCTCGCAATGCTTTCATTCATAAGTCTTCCATACACTGTTGTTCATCACAACTTTCAGTTCCTCTGCTTGATTGAAATCATCCGATCAACAAGGATCACTGAACCATTTTACTTTCATTGAAATTATCCAATCAACAAGCAAGTGTCATCTGCTCTATTTTAATATTAACACTAGGACATAAATGTCTTGTCATGCTAAGCCCCCTTCCACTAAGAAGCCACAAGTGGGGTTATCTATTCCGCCGAAGTTGCCTAGGACTTGGTCCCACCTGTTTTCGCAAGCCCATGTGCACACAAGCACAAGCATAAGCACGTGATTGAGAGACTTCAACCTTCGTGGGGGTGATAATGCCACCCTACTTTAACCAATCCAATTAAGCAATTGTTGGCAATTGGTCAACCTTTTGACTATAGGTGACCTTAGGATGTGTCAATATGTGTTGGAAATAAGGCACATGGAGGAGCATGTGAATGTAGGATTGGTCAACCTAAATCCTAAAGTTATAGCAAGTCATGTGTTTGACTCTTCATCTCTCTTTCATGTTAAAGCAGGTGATAGGTACTTGGAATTGCTTCTTTGATGTTTTCTTGGTGGGAAGTAGGAAGCAAAGAGGGGTCTTTTGTTAAGTTCCCTATGAAATCTACACTTTATCCAAGCAAGATGGAGGGATTGATTTAATATAAACCCTTGAGGAATATTTTTCCTACTAAATGGGTTGTTTGGGGTGTAAGTGGAAATGCACCATGGTATATATTTGTTCATTGTCGTTCTTAAAATGATATTCATGTTAATGACTTGCGAAGTCCCTCCAACATAAGTGACATTGCCAATGTCATCAAAGCTTTTAAAAGTTTTAGATTATGCATTCTCAAGGATATAACAGGATTGGAAGGTGGTAACAAGAGAGTTTCATTGGGTTTTGAAGTCTATTATAGAGGACAAAGATCTAATTGCATGTTCAATTTGAGCTACCTAGGGAAGAAGGGGCAAGTTGGGTTAATTCCACCATTTACGAAAAATTGGATGACAAACAAAGGTTTTCACACATTGAGGACCTTGTGGGACAAAGAATCTAATAACTAGCTATCATAGAGAACCATTGATAAATCTCAAGGGATATAGGTTGTTGATAGACCCACATTCACCACACTTTATCAACTAACTCCAAAGAGTGTCTTGTTCAACTTCAATTGAGAGGCTTGCAGAGCTTTTTAGAAAGATGGGCAATGGTCTTATGGTAAATCATTTATGGATTACAAAATAGAGGACCTATATTTTTAGATTCAACCTCATTGTCTTATTGTTGACTAAATTGGAATTGGACCCTTCCTTTAAGATCACAAGAAAATGTGTATTGGGCAGTTTCAAGGGATGTATAAATTCATCTCTTCTTTTAAGTCTTGAGTACTTGGTTTGTTATTCATAACAATATGATAGTTAAGAATATTTATTTTTCCACACAAAAAAAAAACATACTTATATTTCAGAGGAAATTAAAGTACAATCCTTAGGCACATGGTGCTATTCAACTTTGATTCAACATACTTCAATTTGGCGACAAAAACAAACAGAGTATCAAGGCCATCTAGGGCCAATCATCTAAAAAGAAGTACATCCAAATGGTTCATTACTGGGACTTGTCTGATACAACTGCCATTCCAAAAACCGACCTTCTCTCTTTGAAAGTGATTTCCCTTCAAAGAATTCTCAAAGAACCAACTTATTGACATCTAGCATCAAAGCCTCCTTTGAGAGCGCATCATCAATTGTATTTAACTCTCGATAAACATGGTTGTAACAAATGTGCTGAAACTATTCCGAGATAATCTTCAATTGTCAAGAAATATGAAATCGACCCAGATTCGTCACATGTATCTTGTCATTCATCCATTTAATAGTGAGCTCTAAATCCCCATAAACTTGCAAACTAGAGATGTTTCTGTCCACTCTGAATTTAAGAAATGAAAACAAGGCATTAAACTCACCCTGATTATTTGTACGATGTCCCAAATTACATTTACTTGTCATGTAATGTGAATAAGATAAATATAGAACAAAACTCAGCCCACAAGAATGAGCCATCTCTTTACTAGCCCCATCAAAAAATCACGAGGGCATCTCCTTATTTATATGGACTTCTTCTAGCCAATGAGAATTCTTCAGGGCTCGAGAGGGATTATACAAGGAATACAAGGTAAAAGTTTGTAGTGAAACMTTGAMGGAGGGAAAAAGCCTGTCCTCAAATATGCTGGTGTTACGATCCARCCAAACTCCCCAAGCAACTAGAATGGGCAGGACTCGAAATGCTTTTAGAGAAATCCTACTAAAAAACCCATGAAAACATTTGACCATTGAAGGAGCATCCCATAACTGTTCTTCTTGAATCTGAATTCAATCTCCTTCCAATCTTTTCTTGTGAAGGGGAATTCCAWGAATAGGTGGATATTCATTTCCTCGTTACACTTGCATAAGGTACAAATACCAGGCCCAATTTTGTTTCTCCATTGAAGGCGATCCCATGTCAACACCTGTTCTTTCAACACTAGCCAAAAGAAAATAATACCTTTCAAAGGGCCCTTTATTTTCCAAATTTTCTTTACCCACCATTAACCTTATGAGGGATTTAAGTCCTACATAACTACATATCCCCATTTTTCGCAGAGTAGTGCCCTCCCGAGGCATTAAAAATCCATGTAGTTCATCCTCAACATCAGATAAATAAATGTGAGCCTAGTACAGTTCAAAGGTATATATATTCCAATGTTGATGCCAACTAGCCTCAAGATTGAGGTCTTGAGCGTTCAACCAACCTTGATGCCAAATCGACATTGTATTTTTATCACCAAATTTGTTTAATGTACATCGCTTTGTCAATCTGAACTATGCTACGAGTGCCTCAGGGAGAAAGGCATTTTTCCCACATCCAACAATAACATCCATGAAAATCTTGACTTTAGCACCCAAGTTGACCTTCCATACCAAGAAGTGACCAGTTATGGGAAAAGCCAATTTTAATTCCTTCCATCGGTTCGAAGCATTGTGAATATTTTTTTGTTAGCAACAAATCGAGTCTAACATTGTGCGAGGAGATATATATTTTTCTACCAAGATTCTCCTCCACAAGTTTTCTCGAGACAAGAAAACCCATAATTATCTCGTTGCCAAACCCTTCCCAAAAATACTTATACCTTTTAAACCTAATCCACCATATTGTTTAGGGATTGACTTTGCTTTGAATCCATTTGACTAAATGAGACCCCAGAAATTCAGCACTCCCTTTCCAAAGATAATTGAAGCAAAGTTTCCTTATTTTAATGAGAATACCTTTTGGGATATAGGTCAACAAATGCTAGTATGTCAGTATAGGTTCAATTACATATTTTATAAGAACTAGCTAGTCACCCCTTGAAATCCACCTATTACACCAAAAATTTATCTTCTTCTCTATCCCGGTCAATGATCATTCCCCATCTGGAATCCCGTACTTGTTAGGTTTTAGATGATAGTTAAGGATCTACCACATCATACTGGCTTTACCAATGGGCATTGCATGGGATGCCATAAAGAGGAAATGGTTAAGCACGTCATGTGGGACTATAAAGTTGTTAAAGATTTTTGGGCATGGATTGCTACCAGATACAATTTTATTTTTCTTCCCCCCTTTTCACTAGAAAGAGGTCCCTTTTAGGGATAAATGGATCATTTGATGGGAAAAGAGTGCATGGCACTTGCTTAGGCCAATGAGCATTTCCTTCTTAGAAAAAATACATTTTGGAGCAACCTCTAATGAGGCAATTTATCAAGTCCATTTGAGAGAACTTAATTCTTTTAAATTAAAGTTGGTTATGTATCTCTTGGCTAAAGCCCCTTTGACTTAGCCCCTTTTTCTTAAGTTCTAGCCCCCTTTCCCTCTCGTGGAGTCCTAGCCCCCCATACTCTCTTGTTTGACTTGGTGTGCAATTGTGATGTATTTTATTAATATCATGACTGTGATTTACAATTTTTACAATGCCAGGTTCACTGGCCTTTCAACATACAGGCTCTCCAATCTAACATCACACAGGCACTATGGCCCAAAAATATATATATAAAGGCACTTTGCCTCAAAGAACATACTGGCTCACCAACCTGTAAAATCATATGTACATTTACAACTTGGGGGTATTACAATAGTTGGAAGTTGAGAAGCTCATTGCACATCAGATCTTAGGTGTTGGCAAGAATCAACAACATGAGTACTATCCATTGGAAGGGCAAGCTCAATGAAGAGAACAATTGGGAGAGATATGAAGCCTAGTGGCAGTACGAGGACAAGATCTACGAGTTCCATGGGAAGCATTGCAGGCTTGTGCACATTGTATGTTGTCGGGTCGATGACAAATGTAGTGGGGGAGGATGTAAAACCTCCAACACCCAGGCAAGGTGCGAGCATTTCCATGACGGGTGTGAAGACATGACCGATTGGCGAGTTGGATAAGAGCAAGCTCGATTGGATAAGATGGAGTGGTGACCATCTTATAAAGGTGTGAGTAGGAGTATCTCAGGCACATGAATCAAGCATGCGAACCCAAGGAGACTCGCGCCCTTACTTGCGAAGATGTTATGTGAGTTAGGCAAGTTGGCATAAGGAAAGTGTGGGGCCAACTTGAGTGTTGGGTGAGTTGTGGGAAATCGATACAACACTTAGATTAATCGGTGAACCTGTTATGTGTTAGCGCAGAGAGTTGGAGTGTCGGCTCGACCATACACCAAATGGTGCAATGGTTCGTATGGAGTGGACACATATAAGTAAGGTGGACAGATGAGTTACCATCAAAATTGGCACACACAACTTGGCTGGCAACACATGGGGCAAACCACAAGTCAAGTAGATGAGGTGCGACGGTGAGGAGTCTTACAACGATTGTGAGGCAGACTCAGTTGCGATAGTGTGAACAGTTTGAAGGTAAGTCATGACGACTTGGACAAATCTTGTGATCTAGGTGGATATCGGTGGCCACCCACCTTCTCCAACTTGCTCAAAATAATTTTCTGGCAATTTTGGTAATTTACTATTTTTAGCAGTTTTTTGGGTCATGAACTTCTAGAGCTGTTTTGAGGCCCTAAACGATGTTTTTTGAGAAAACGGGGAGCAACATGGATCATATATTGACGTTGCTTGCTCAAAAGTTGTATTCCTCGGATAGATCTTTTTAACGGTGTATCGAACGCCCCAAATGAAGATCATATGCAAAAGTTACGCCCTTGGGAAGTTGACGCATCAACTACCCCCATCGAGGCTCGCAAACCTTTTGGCTTTTCATCTTCCGGGGTTAGGTTTTTGGATTTTCCTTATGTTAAAAAGGCCCTTAGAAGCCTCATTGTAAAGATCATCTTCTTGCGAATGCGAGTAGCCGTCACATCTCTTCTCAGAGATAAGTTGCCACCATTCTAGCGAGTCTTTCACTTTGTATTTTTACAGTCTCTGTACATTTATTTCATTAATAGAAATTGTGTATTATTGTATCTCTGTGTTTATGGTTGCATCTCTTATACATTTTTGTTATATTATTGGATATCTGCGATATCTTTGTGCATTTCTTTATTGTATCTCCGCTCTCATTTCATGCTGAAAATAATCTGGATCATCTTGTATCTTATGTAATGAGTCACACACTCCCCTTCTTGTATTATATCATATTGTAAAGCATCTTATATAATAATATTGTACGAGTGTTAGAAACCTCTGGTACCGCCCAACATATTCATTGCGCCATCTCTCTTGTTTTTGCATGTTCTATGTTCTTGGATGCTTAAGTGTTGAACTTGTTAACTTCATAACTGTAAAGTGTACATTGTTGCGACGTGAGGGCACTATTGGATGTGCGTCTTAGCTACCAAATAAAGAGTTGAGTGAGGCAACTCGACTCACCTAGTAGCTCAAACCTGAGATATGGGCATGCCCTAAGTGAAAAGACATAGTCCAAGCGCAATAGAACATGGTTGATCGCACCACTACATCTAAGATGTTGCAGTGCCACACGACCAAGAGATGACCGGACTTGACATCTAGGGCAGGACTCTTAGGTCCGTGGCATCCCTCATTTCTGGTGACTCCGTTGCATATATTTTTATAAATTTTGAGTGAGTTACATGAAACTGTTTAGTTTTTCGTTTGAGTGTTCACATACTTTTCCAAGGCTAAATAACCAAATTGTAATTCAAAGAAAAATATTATTATCATGGGTTGACTTGGTTGCGTAAATTTGATGTAGAAATTCATCATGAGAATGACAAGCTCTAGAATGAACTCATAGTGTTGCTCTTAGGAGCAACACTAATTCTGCTGCTTAAAAACACAACCATCAAATAACATAGTTGTGCTTCCTTAAAAATAAAAACACATTTAGCCATTGCATTTCAACATATGTCCCTAAATACTCAATTAAGTACGCATATGCTAAAAATGACTATGAGGAAACCCTAATGCCCTGGGTCTAAAGGAATTTGGTCCCAATCTTCGAACAATCATTGATGATATTCGAACAAATTAAAGGTATTTTGAATTTGTGGATTCCAATAAGTAGGAGGAGTTTCTACATGAATGTTAATTACTACGAAGTTCACATGGATGCTTCAGCAAGCAGTGGAGCTTTACCTGAAAATCTGAGTGTAACACCCACTCTGGGTTCGTAGAACATGAAAGACTATGATAGTCTTTGAATCAATGAAAGGTATTTCTACAAGGAAATCCTACTTAGATTCAAAGCTGTACAAGGAAATCCTACTTAGATTCAAATCAAGGAAATCCTACTTAGATTCAAATCAATCGATACAAAAGTCACGAAATCGACAAAGGGTTCAAATAAAGGCATTAGCTTCACCCCGGAATGAAAAAATCTCAGACTAGCTCTTGCTTCAGTGAATCTCACAGTTTCTAGGACTTTGATGTCTGTCTTCAAATAATTTGAATTCTATCATACACAAAGCAAAGGGTTATCAAGGATAAAGGGTCCATGCGATAGAATGAATTCCAAGTTCAGTGGCTCGCTCCTTTTCGTACTTCTAATTAGGTCTTGTCTCAACATTCTACTTTTGAAATTTTTTAGCGGAATATGGCGGAATGAAATAAATCTTGATGAAACAGTTATTTTCGTTGGGCACTTGGATTATACAGAGTCAATCACTCAAATTTGCAATTTCAACAATTTCTGGTAAGATTTGAGATATTAGAAAGGATCATTGAACCATTTTACTTTCATTGAAATCATCTGATCAACAAGCAAGTGCCATCGGCTCTATTTTAAGATTAACACTAGGACATAAATGTCTTGTCATGCTAAGCCCCCTTCGACTAAGAAGCCATAACTGGGGTTATCTATTCCACCAAAGTTGCCCAAGACTTGGCCCCACTTGTTTTCGCAAGCCCATGTGCACACAATCACAAGCATAAGCATGTGATTGAAAGACTTCAACCTTCGTGGGGGTGATAACACCACCCTACTTTCACCGACCCAATTAAGAACTTGTTGGTAATTGGTCAACCTTTTGACTATAGGTGACCTTAGGATGTGTCAATATGTGTTGGAAATAAGGCACATGGAGGAGCATGTGAATGTAGGATTGGTCAACCTAACTCCTAAAGTTATAGCAAGTTGTGTGTTTGACTCTTCATCTCTCTTTCATGTTAAAGCAGGCAATCGGTACTTGGAATTGCTTCTTTGATGTTTTCTTGGTGGGAAGTAGGAAGCAAAGAGGGGTCTTTTGCTAAGTTCCTTAGGAAATCTACACTTTATCCAAGCAAAATGGAGGGATTGATTTAATATAAACCCTGAGGAATATTTTTCCTACTAAATGGGTTGTTTGGGGTGTAAGTGAAAATGCACCGTGGTAGATATGTGTTCATTGCCGTACTTAAAATGATATTCATGTTAATGAATTGTGAAGTCCCTCCAACATAAGTGACATTCCCAATGTCATCAAAGCTTTTAAAATTTTTAGATTATGCATTCTCAAGGATATAACAGGATTGAAAGGTGGTAACAAGAGAGTTTCATTGGGTTTTGAAGTCTATTATAGAGGACAAATATCTAATTGCATGTTCAATTTGAACTTCCTAGGGAAGAAGGGGCAAGTTGGGTCAATTCCCCCATTTACGAAAAATTTGATGACAAACAAAGGTTTTCACACATTGAGGGCCTTGTGGGACAAAGAATCTAATAACTAGCTATCATAGAGAACCATTGATAAATCTCAAGGGATATAGGTTGTTGATAGACCCACATTCACCACACTTTATCAACTAACTCCAAAGAGTGTCTTGTTCAACTTCAATTGAGAGGCTTGCAGAGCTATTTAGAAACATGGGCAATGGTCTTATGGTAAATCATTTATGCATTATAAAACAGAGGACCTATATTTTTAGATTCAACCTCATTGTCTTATTGTTAACTAAATTGGAATTGGACCCTTCCTTTAAGATCACAAGAAAATATGTATTGGGCAGTTTCAAGGGATGTATAAATTCATCTCTTCTTTTAAGTCTTGAGTACTTGGTTTGTTATTCATAACAATATGATAGTTAAGAATATTTATTTTTCCACGAAAAAAAAACATACTTATATTTCAGAGGAAATGAAAGTTCAATCCTTAGGCACATGGTACTATTCATCTTTGATTCAACATACTTCAAGTTGGAATCTATCAACTAGCTACCAAAATTCCAACAAAAACAAACAGAGTATCAAGGCCATCTAGGGMCAATCATCTAAAAACAAGTACATCCAAATGGTTCATTACTGAGACTTGTCTGATACAACTGTCATTCCAAAAACGGACCTTCTCTCTTTGTAATTGATTTCCCTTCAAAGAATTCTCAAAGAACCAACTTATTGACATCCAACATCAAAGCCTCCTTTGAGAGCGCATCCTCAATTGTATTTAACTCTCGATAAACATGGTTGTAACAAATGTGTTGAAACTGTTCCAAGATAATCTTCAATTGTCAAGAAATATGAAATCGACCCAGATTCGTCACATATATCTTGTCATTCATCCATTTAATAGTGAGCTTTGAATCCCCATAAACTTGCAAAGTAGAGACGTTTCTGTCCACTGTGAATTTGAGAAGTGAAAACAAGGCATTAAACTCAACCTGGTTATTTGTACAATGTCCCAAATTACATTTACTTTTCATGTGATGTGAATAAGATAAATTTAGAACAAAACCCAGCCCACAAGAATGAGCCATCTCTTTACTAGCCCCATGAAAAAATCACAAGGTCATCTCCTTATTTATATGGACTTCTTCCAGCCAATGAGACTTCTTCAGGGCTCGAGAGGGATTATACAAGGAATACAAAGCAAAATTTTGTAGTGAAACCTTGAAGGAGGGCCAAAGCCTGTCCTCAAATATGTTGGTGTTACGAACCGACCAAACTCCCCAAGCAACTAGAATGGGCAGGACTCGAAATGCTTTTAGAGAACTCCTACTAAAAAACCCATGAAAACATTCGACCATTGAAGGAGCATCCCATAAGTGTTCTTCTTGAAT